>PNEQ01090462.1:0-16940 GCA_003012365.1 Medauroidea extradentata
TACCACTTGGGAACCCACTACATCAAGTGCACGACCATCCGGCCCGCAGACTGCATTGTTGCATGCTTCTGGAAGAATCTTTGATCCGGCCAGGATGACAGCTGGAAGACATGTGACGTCTGCTCCTGTATCAATCACGAAGTCCACAGTCTTGCCCAATTCTTGAACTGTCACCTTCACGTGAAATGATTCACTTTCTCGTTGTTGTTGAGATGAATCTGACAGTGAAGCCACACTACCCACCACAAATTCATTTGTGCTGTCCTGAGAGCTTGACATTTCTGTGACATACTGAAGACGTTTGCTGGCCCTGCAGACTCTAGAAAAATGACCCTTATGGCCACAGGAATAACATTTCGGGTTAACTGCAGAGCATTTATTAGCACCGTGTGTCTTGCCGCAGTAACCACAGCTGTCATTTTGTTCTCTCCACGATGGTCCTGTGTTCCAGTTTCTCCTTGGGTTGGCAGGGGGCTGATTTTTTCCCTGGTCTCTGAATGTTTTGCTGTCTCGGCGTACATAATTTACTTCCTCGGATCGTTTCTCCCGTAACTGTGAGGACTGTGCCAACTGTAGTTCTGCTTGCCTGCACATGTTAATGGCCTCCTGCAGGGTTAGTTCACTCATCAACTGCATCTTATCACTCAATTCTATGTCACACATTCCTACGACAATACGATCTCGTATCAACTCTTCTTTGAGAGGTCCATACGAACACGTTTCGGCAAGATTATGGAGTGATGTGATGAACACCTCTGCCTTTTCCCCCGGTTGCTGGACCCTGGAATTAAATTTGAACCTCTCAAATATAATGTTGATGCGAGGCTTGAAGTGCCTATCGAAAGCAGCTACTAGGTCAACATATGTCCATTCCCCCGACGGATGCGGGAACGTCGTCACAACGTCGTCCGACTGCTCACCCAACAAATACAGTAGCAAATCAGTCTTTGTAGCATCGTTGCTTGCCGCCTGGCCTGTGAGGTTAAGATACCGCTCGAAACGTAATTTCCAACGAGGCCACGAATTAGCATCAGTGAAATCGAGCGGGCCTGGTGGTTTTATGTGATGGTTGCTCGGCCGCTGCATCTTATCAGTTTCTTTACCGTCCTCTCCGTCCATTTTGAAGGGCCGTTCGGGAGGCTACAGACGTTTTGTTTTTGTCAAAATGTACTTTATCACACGAACACCACCGCTACCGAGACGTATATCTTATTGTTTACCGCTGCCACCATGTTGCATAATCATTGTGGGTCTGGAAGAGCGTTAATAACTAAGACCATTTACGTAACTCGACGGCACATGCCGATCCTTGATCCTTAAACCCCGCGGCCATCTTGCCAACTACTGCCCTAGTCAAGGATACAACAAATAGTGTAAACTGTAATACAAACATCATTATGTCGTATGAGAGTCCACAAGAAGCAACGAAAGCGTGAACAACGTGTGATACAACACTAAACAAATGAAATAAAATTACCGGCATTAGCCTACCTAAGTAGATCAAAATGTTTAGTCAAGGTATGGTGCCAGTGACCTAATTTGTTTTGAGCAGTCCTCTCCCTTATTCAGTGCACTCATGTTATTTGCAAAGTGGTGAAGTTGTACACTTTTGACATACAGTCTCATGGCACATGACAACTCCTCTGTAGTCAAGCAGGGGCCTGATGAATGAGGTTTACGTAGAAAAATTGCTATTGCTCGCAGTACCCATGCTCTGTTGAAGCCTTTTCAAAGTGTATGAGTCCCACTGGGTCCTCCACGCTGGAATTCTTATCTCGCACCATAAGGGAGTTTGAGAGCACTGGTTTCAACTCTGGAAGAGATCTCAACTTGGGTGAGAGGCCAGTAATCCTCTGATAGTAGCAACCAACTTGGGCCTGTGAACCACTGTGACTGGTTCAACTGGTCTGGAAGAGCACCACGTGAAGCTACATCAGCAGGGTTGTCTTCTGATGGAACGTGACTCCATGTACTGGGTCTATGATGGACTGTATTTTTGCAATGCGGTTAGCCACAAATGCCTTCAGTCTGTGAGGTGACATTCTCAACCATGACAACACCACAGTGGAATCCGTCCAAACATTAAATTTAGGGTTCGTAGTCTTGGGAGAGTTGAGCTTCACAACACACTGCCACAACCTGCTTAACAGCAATGCTGCACACAACTCAAGCTTTGGAATTGACAGTGTCTTAAGAGGTGCCACCTTTGACTTGGCAACTAGCAGATAAACCTTCACTGATCCATTAGGTTTCACATATTGGGCATAAATAACAGCAGCTTATGCTTTTTCACTTGCATTGGCGAAACCATGGAACTGTTGTGCTTGCTTGATTTGGAACATGTCTAGCAATTCTTATGCAGTATTTGGTTCACTAGATAAGGCAAAGATGATCTAACCTGGTTCCATTGATGCAGCATGACACCATCAACAGGATCATCCCACTCCAAACCCTGAGTCCAGAGAGACTGCAGTAGTATCTTGGTGGCAACCACCACAGGAGACAACCAGCCACATGTGTCGTATAGACTTGCAATTGTTGACAGGATACCGTGCTTTGTAGTTGGCAGATCCGGCACATCCACTCTGTAGAGAAAACGGTCCTCCACCGGATCCCATCGCAGCCCCAGTACGTTGACAGACTGAGAGTGATCAAACCCTCTTGGAAGAAGATTGCAGGCTTTCGCGGCCATTGTCAGGCTGGTTGTCTTGGATTCTGGGCTGGAGCTACATCTTGTTGGTAGCTCGTACCGACGTTTCGCAGTACCTTGCAGCAGGCACATGCCTGTACGAGCTACCAACAAGACGCGGCTCCAGCCCGGAAGCCAAGACAACCAAACCCTCTTGGAGTATTTGTCCTCTCTGACGTTTCCATGCTGAGAAGTTCCCTGTGATTCATACACAATTTGTGCAATTGGAACCCACCTGCCTCCAAGAGCTTAATGAGATGCACTGATACTTCCGGTCAGTTGGGTCGGTCAGTTGGGTCTATCAGGATTTGGTGGAACATCTAGCACACATCTGCCGTAAGAGCCACAGGTGAGGTTCTGAAATTTAACACTATACCAAATATGTCCTTTTGCAGTTTAGGTCCTGAGTGTAGCAGACTGTTCAAAGAAGGTCCGTTTACTGTTGTGGTAGAGGTATCCAACACTACCCGCACCTTGGTGGACGCACTCTCTGCCATGATCACAGCTTGGTGTCGAATCACATATGCAGGTTGACTGTTTGCAGAGGAAGTCAGTTTCACCATCATCTCATTCCCAGACTATGTAAGTTTCCCAATACAGGTCATGTGGCCCAGTAGTTCATATTCACTCATGAACTCTTGATAATGGGTTTTCAACTCTGACACCAAAAAATGTCCGGACCCAGGGGTAGTGACAAAAGTGCCTGTCCTTCGCAGGCATCAAGAGTAGCCTTACCCACCATCAAGTTACCAGTGTTCAGTGGGGACATAAAGGGTTGGCAAAACTTTTCCAACCTCTTTGAGGCACTGGTATTCAAAACAGGCTCACCTGAGCTATGTCGAGCGGCTGTCTTATTTGAAGTCGTCATTACAGGGGGAACCAATATCCCTAATACTGTTGCTTCCTCTGACGGAGGAAAATTTTGACATAGCTTGGAAGTTGCTTCAAAGGCGTTACCACAAGAGTTTGATTGTAAATCACCACTTAGCTGCCTTGACAAATGCACCAACAGTTTCTATGACTTTTTCCACCTTGGTTCACCTGATATCTGTTATTCATGAAAATATTGCTGCATTAAAGGTTTTGGGTATACCTGTGAACACTTGGGATCCCTTAGTAATATACTTACTAGAGCGGAAGTTGGACACCAATCTTCGCAGAGAATGGGAGTTGACACTGGTAGATCCCTCATACCTACCCACATTAGAACACTTTTTGACTTTCTTGGAAGGAAGATAGCAAATGTTAGAGGCCATGGGTGGTGGACAGAAACATAGACCTGTTCAAAAACAGAGCCATTTGTCTGCGGGCAAGTTGGTTGGACATGGCTTGCCCTCTACACATTCCTTCCTTGGGCGCTCGAAGGAAGCAATGCAGCAGTGTCTCTGCTGTCAGGAACCTCATTCGTTGGTGCAATGCCTTCAGTTTAGTCATACCTCCTATAGAGAATGGTTTACATTTGTTAAGAAGTACAACCTTTGCATTAATTGTTTGCACCAGTTCCACAAGGCTGTGGATTGTTTTTCAAAAACAAACTGCAAAATATGTGGTGCACGCCACCATACCTTACTCCATTTCGAAGAGGCACCACCAACAGCTCACCATCCAGGTACAGAAGACACCCCTACCATGGAGGATGTTGCTAGTATCGAGGAGGTTGGTGGCTGCCACCCACCCACAACAACGTTGACAAGCATTGGGAATGCTTCATTTGTCCTGTTAGCTACCGCAAGTGTTAGGGTAAGAGATGCAAGCAGAATCATCCAGGCTTGTCGAGCTCTTCTGGACTCGGGTAGTCAGGCCAACTTCATAACCAGTAGTTGTCTCCAGAAGCTAGGTTTGCCTCGGCGTAAGTGCTCTCGTGCAGTGCAGGGACTGTCTGGTGTGCCTGTTCCATCAGTAAAAGGAATCACTACATGTCACCTCCAGCCAGTTAGTGAAAAGTCCTTGATGTACACAATCGACACACTGGTTTTAAACAAGATCAGTGATACACTGCCAAACACTGACCTCGCTGTTGATCGTTGGTGACATCTGTCCAACCTGAAACTGGCAGACCCCTATTTTGGAACACTGCAGCCAATAGATTTACTCCTGGGGGCAGAACTATTTCCTCTCCTATTGACGGGTGGTCAAATTGAAGGAAATCCTGGCTCTCTTGTGGCATTAAATTCTGTATTTGGATGGCTCGTCATGGGAAAGGTACAGTCGACACCAAGTGTAACAACAGCTCTCTTACTAGCAAGCCTTCATGCCTCACTCATGCCTCTCGAGGACACTGTACAAAATTTTTGGAAGTTAGAGGAAGTTCCTACTGTGATTCCTGACACAGCAGACGAACGACAATGTGAAGAAATGTTTAGGCACAAACACAAGCGAGGGCCTGATGGACGTTACACTGTAGCACTGCCCTTCAAGACATCTGCTCCAGAACTGGGACAGTCAAGGTCACAGCCTCTCAACCGGCTTCAGCGTTTGGAACGAAAACTCGTCTGCCTGAGCTAAATGTTCTCTATGATGACTTCATGCGAGATTACCTCACTGCAGGCCACATGGAGGAGGTACCGCATTCTGAGCTTGAGGTGAGTTCTGCCTATTACATACCGCATCACGGGGTGTTGAAACCCGACAGACAGCACAACGACTAAGCTGAGGGTGGTATTTGATGCCTCTGTGATGTGAGAACCTCATCTGGGTTCTCTCTCAATGATGACTTATTTTCTGGGAAGAAACTGCAATGTGAGATCAGTGATCTTATTCTGCGCTTGCGCCTGCACCATATTGCGTTTACAGCAAACATTCAGCAAATGTACCGGCAAGTGCGTCTGGATCGTCGACAGCAGGACTATCATCGGATTCTGTGGCGTTTCATGGAGGGTGACCCAATTCAGGAATATTGCTTGAAGACGGTTACGTACGGTGTGTCTGCAGCTCCTTTTCTGGCCATCCGTATGCTTCACCAGCTGGCCAAGGATGAGAGACCCAATTATCCTCATGCTGCAGATGTTCTTGTTTCAGACACCTATGTGGATGATGTGGTGAAAGGAGTAGCATCCCTGCAGGAAGCCGTGCAACTCCAACAAGAGTTAGTAAATATGTTGCATTCTGGTGGTTTTCACCTTAGAAAATTTGTCAGTAACAGTTCAGAATTTTTAGAAAATTTACCACCCACTCAGCTTCAACCAACCAATTTCACATATCTTTAATTCTGATGACCATATTAATCTCAAGGTACTTGGTCTTCAGTGGAACCCTAAGTTGGATAGTTTTTCATACAGGGTAAATCCAACAAACAATCAAAATACGAAAAGAGGAATTCTGTCAGATGTTGCACGAATCTTCGACCCATTAGAGTGGTTGTCTCCATTGTCGTTGCTAGCGAAAGCAATGATTCAAGAACTGTGGTTGGAGGGTGTGGACTGGGATATGGAGTTGCCTGCCAGGCTACAGAAACGGTGGATACAGTTTAAGGAACAGCTGGTCTTACTGGAAAGTATCTCTATTCCCAGAAGCCCCCTGGTGACTGCCCCAGACTCAATTCTGGAGATACATAGATTTTCAGACAGCTCTAAACTTGGATATGCTGCAGTGGTGTATCTTCGTGAGTTGCCATGCTACGGTCCAGCTCGAATACATTTATTGATGGGTCGTTCTACACTTATTCACGTCATGCTGTCCTTTGCCAATGCTACACTGCGTTACTTCACTTAAACTTTCCTTGACTCATGTCAGAGTGGTCTTAAAATTTGTGTTAGAGGAATTACAGTTACTTGCAGAACTAACTGACCAAAACTTACTTCTGCTGTAAACTTGTCTTTGCTGTAAGGTCGATTTCTGGTAGTAGCTTCCCTCTTGTCCTTCAGCTGCCACCAAGTGTACATGTTCTGCTGCCTTTGCCTTGCGTTCTATGAACTTGAGCAGCTTATGACCGATTGTCTTCCTCAAATGTCATTTCTAATGCCTGCCTTAGAGGTTGGTCTAACTTATCAAACAAAATATATAGGAGCAAAAATTCTCAGTCTGCTACAGGGAAATTTTGTGCCTTTAAGGCATTTAGGTTCTCTTCCACACTTGTAACAAATTTGGCTAACATTCCTTCGTTGCGGCTGTCTACAGATGGGAGATGCAATATTCAATTGATATGAACTGTAACTGCAATTTGAACACTTTTGAATCGTTTCTCCAACATCTGCCATATAACATCATAATTCCTATTGTTAATGGGGATAATACTCACTAATTCACATGCTCGTCTTCCATACAGCCCAAAAGAAAATGTATTTTTGTACCTTAAAACAGTTTGGTGCTTGTCCAATTATTGAATTGAAGATCTCCGCAAAACTTATCCACTCTGCCTGGTTTCCGCTAAATTAAGGCAATGGTAGTATTGGTAGCACTGCAGTTTGGGGACTCTTACAACAACCGGGCATGTTGGTGCTCAATCTCATCTCACTTCATCAATAAGCACCTTCGATCTGTTTACGACTTTTCTGCAATTCCCGCACCAAAACTTTGTAGGCACGGAACTGTCGTTTTATATCTTCCAAAGAAGCAGTGTGTTCCGACGGTGGTTTAGCACAAAGCGCTAAGTAGTTTGCCAGGACTTTACTTTGATTGTTGAATACATCTGAAAGCAGTACTGTACTTCCAGATCTTTCATTTTCCCAGGGTCTTCTTGCGCAGCTTCGTAGAGTTCTCGAGCTTCATCAGCTTGGGTCACGTAATAATTGAATGTTACAAGCTGTAACTCTTCAGTTGCCCCCGCCATTGTGCCCGTTCGTAGACGAGCCGAGAGTGTGTCTCTGACCAGTCAGTAGTGCATGACTGCAGCGACGAACAAACACTGCATGCCCATCAGGGTCATTGTTTACCCGTCAAAATGTATGTTCGTGTAGCGCGAATGCATGGCATCATCTACCGTCAGACAAACATTTGCGTGTGAACGTAGTTATGACATAGGATTCGCAACACAAAACAGTTACCAGATTTCACGTACCGTTAGCATTATTAACAGTGTATAAATACGTAACAATAAAGATCTATCCGGCCTGGAGGACCGAAATTTGTACGCGTTGCGAGCCGAGCTTACCAATAAACAGACACCATTTTTTTGCACTAGTCCGTTCCCACAATGGCGGACTGGCACACAATTCAAATTATGTTCCAAAGAAAAACGACACAAGTCACACATTTAGGCCTCTGTCCAAACATCTTCCAAAACCGGCATGTACTTCTAGCGTGGCTTGTGATGCGTTGCCTTACTGCCCTGGGTCACAGTCGTAGAAGAACAGGTCTGGACACTTGCATATCTACCAATGAATTTTGCTTGACCCCTTTGTTGTTTGGCTGCAGTTCATCAAGTTACCGAGAGTGTTGTGCATCTTTTGCACTGCAGTCAGGGTGTTGGGGCTCAAATTCTGCCCAATTTTTTCCAGTGTTGATAATATAAAGTAAATAAAGATTGTGAGTGAAGGAAGTATTTCATAAATTGATAAAAAATATGTTTTGACAAATTGTTTATCTTTATAGTGTAAACTTTGGAAAAAAGTGGGCGGGAAGTGGGCAGTGTTTGAGCTTGACATCCCTGATTGCAGTGCCAAAAACAAACAACACACTCTGTAACTTGGGGAACTGCAGCCAAACAACAAAGGGGTCAAGCTTCCAGGCAAGTGTCCAGACCTGTTCTACTATGCCAGAGCCCTGTGTTAAAAGTACACTTAGTATCACTTTATCTGTTATAGTGTTTGTATTGCTGTACTGGGAAAGGAGCATCCTCTACGCATAACTTGTATTTCCTACAGGATGATGCAGGAGCTGCGACATATCCCACCAGAGGATCTGGGCGAGACCCTGGAAGCTGCCGTCAGGGAGGCGGTAGACGACGAGACTTTCCGCAAGGTCAAGAGGTGCAGCTACGCTCACAACTCCACAGATGTGAGTGCTTGTTACCAAACAATCATCTATCTGTAAGTAGCTGTAAGTCAATACTATATGGGCAGCTCATATTCATTAAGGTGGTTGCCTGCCTGTACTTGAACTGCATTGTGATAACTTTGAGATAAAATAGTTTCGTACAAAACTATTAACCTTGTCCCAAGTATGTTCACGTAAGAAAAGAAAATCCAAAATAGCAATCAGCGTAACCTGTTATCCTATATCAAGCCCTCCAACAGTGTGTAAAATTTATTTTTAGACTTCTGTATATTTAAATGTTATAAACAAAACTGTGATTGAGGTGGCTATTGCTACATAGCTTATCTAATAAAATAAGCTCACCACTTGAAGTCTCCTGTAAAAAGCAGTTTCAGAAAATTTGCTCTACAGTCAGTGGCTTGCATGTAGCTATGATAAAGTATTCAATGCTGCTGCCATTAACACCCTTATTGCTTCCACTTTTGGGCTACATACACAGGAAAATGTGAAGTAGGCAAAAGCTCAACGTTTGATGAATTGATGAATCTCTCCTGCTCCACAAAATGTTTGACGAATACGTTTACAGTCGAACCTTGATTTTGCATACACTTATTTTACGAAACTATCAATTTAACGAAAGGATTTTTCTGAACATTCGAAAAAAAAAATGTTGAAATAACTAAGTGACTTGGATAAAATGGAATATAAATTGTAATATATGTGTACTAAAAATACTATCACTGGCCGCAGTATATACTTATTTCTCCGTAGATAAGCTTAAACCATCCGTTGAGAAAGAAATAAAAATGGTTAAAATTCGTTAAACTTTGGCTGCGGGAGTGACTTTGATGTAAGCACACGCGGCTGAGCAAGCGATGCTGTGTTGTGTAAGGTGTAGTGAAAGTGCGCCTAGATTCTCACGCTAGCGGCTGGCGAGAGAATGAGCATCTAGTTAACCCAGGCACTACAGTGCAGCAGTGGACAACACAAGAACTAATTCATAGATAGTGCTTCATATATCTGTTAGACTGTGTTGCAGTGTAGCGTGCTCTATTGATTAATTCTATTATCAATAGAATGCGGTAGTGTCCGGCATGATTATTTTCTGTTGCGTTCCGATGATAAAAGAAGCGAATTAATAAAAAAATACGTAATTATATTATTTATACAGACGTTTTACAACAAATTTATTACCATAAACTTAAATAATTTGACTCTCTGATGCTAAAAATACGCTCCAGTTCAAAGTATTTTTAGCGTGCAGACTTAGCAGACCAACAAGTTTGTTGAAAGGGCATGGCTGCCTACAAGATACAATGGCCGTCTTTGCGCGTATTTAATTATTATTTTACCGTTGTCTCGCAAACTTCTAATTCTATTTTCATTGAAATTTTTTTTAAACATTTTAATGGAAATTTTTTGAATTTCAATGGTGGAGCGGGTGGGAGAGAGATGGAAAGTTTGACGGCTCAGTGGTGTTGATCACTTCTCATGTGTTGATGGAGTGTGGGCACCTAACTCACCATGTGCACGATTGCTAAGCGTTCCACTATAAATTTTTTTCGCATAAAAAATTTTTGTATGGCTGTGGATTACCTATTGACAGTAAATGTGTTTCGTTATTGCTGTGAGCTAACAGAATTTTTTTAAATTAACACGGTAAATTCCGGCAAAACATGACAGAGGATTAAATTTTTTTTTGGCAGCAGGGGGTGGAAAATATGTCTCATTCAATGATATCATTGGTTTAGAGTAAACATTTTTGGGTCCCGTGGCATTTTGTTAAATCGAGGTTCTACTGTATTTTCCAGCCACTTTTTTTGAGCTTGGTTCCATAATTTTTTAGAAAGTTTCATGTGTGAACTATTTGTATTAACATTAACCAAATTGTACAGTAGCACCGCAATTTTATGAGTACTGGATTTATGGAAGCGGCTATTTTACGAGGCCGTCTTCAGGAACTGTCAACAAACTGTAAAAATTTATTTTAAAAAAGTATGAAAAAATTTAAATAATTGCTATAAAAATTGTTAAAATAATTTCCTGCATCAATATTTGCGGAATATGCGGGCTTATATGGTTACTTCTTGCATGTGCCACATTACGAGATTATGAACAAAAAATGTACAGTAAAAATTAGTCCTAAACTGCAGCAGTTGTGATTTGATACGAGCGCATTATGCGGCGCCTGAAGGCAGACTGCCCGCACAACACATGAAGCAATAGAACATCACAGAGTAATTGTCTCATATACCCCCATGCCTTCTCCCCCTTTCCTTTGCCAACCTACTGCCCGTGTGTGAACTGAAGTTAATGTGTTTAGTATCAAACGGAGAGTTTATAGTGATGTGCTTTTATCTAGGTACTGCACAGCCTAGGACTGGGTGCGTCAGGGCCGAGCAAGACGGCTGGTGGGGAGGCAACAGGTGTAGCCCCCCTCGCAGACCCTAATGCCCTTGACCAGGTGATCCAGGCACTGTTGGGCTTCCAGAAACAACAGCAGGCAACGCTGCAGCGCAAGCCGTCTTCCAGGTTGAGCCGCTTGCACCCGCTGTCGCGCTCCATGCGGCACGGCTCCACCCGGTCTGCGAGGAACTCCTGGCTGCCGCACCTCGCCGACCTCAAAGGGGAGGACAACCAGGGTGAGGCATGCCCTTCCTAACCTCTTCCTTTTATAATTCTCATGTCTCTGGTGCAGTACAACCTCACTGTGATGACCTGTCACAGTTTTTTGGTAATTGGTTATAACATGGGATTGTAATACTGTGAATATACATATTAGTGTTGGGTCGGTTCCTAAATTACATAGATTCCGATTCCATCATAGATTCTTAAAATTTGGATTTGATTCTTCGATTCAGAGTCCGATTCTAAGGCTTTCTTTAAGTTTTTTAACTCGTTTTATTTTCTTACATAAAACCCTCATCGTCCTTTTGAAAAAAATGAACTAATATGAACTAGGTTACATACATAAAACATACACATAGGCCCATTTTTACATGCAGAAAAACAAGATCTGTGCAGTTTAAAAAAAATTTATATGGCGTACTTGACCTTCGAGGTTAGGTTGGTTTTGTTTTGCAACCTAATTTTGTGCATGATTAAATATGCACATTTGGTGGGAAAACAATTTGTGATCAGCAGTATTTACCAGTACTTATGTAGTAAAAATTGTGAATAAAATTTACCGGTAAATAGGCATTGGTTTTTAGAAAACCGATCAGTACATCAGTTTTCCAAGTTAACATTTCTCTTGAAGATTTAGTTTTCGACTTCTGTGAGTCGTACTGTAAAAAATCTAAATTTTTTTCCTTTACTGACTGACATTTAAAAATATTTGTGAAGCAGAAAGCGATTTACAATAACGAAGGAACAATAGGGAAAATTCCTATTTTTTATCATATTTATTGTGGTGGCACCGACTCTCTTCTCTTTCTCACACTGCCTCTGGCTGATGTGACGATACTAGCCCCACTAGTTGCTTACAATGTTCCACAAGAAAATTGGTAATTTGGTCAGTCCTCATACATGCTCCGGTCTCAGCGGTGAGTTACTCTTACCTCAGGGTTCGTGGTATCGAGGGATGGACGCATGCATAACAGCATTCAAAAACACGTGGTCAGATTAACAGCCCATATTTATTACTCTCTTATAGCAAACTCACGCAACCGCGCTTACATCGAAACGTACAAACTCCTTGTACGAAATAAAATGTTAGACTGAAAGAGAACTGAATTGAACTAAAATGAAACCCAACTCAAAAGAAAAATAGCACGTGCTAAACTCAAATTATAAACAGATAGTGGGCCGGCCACGCGGTTAATACGGCTGCAAATTCACATTAAATAATGAAATAGGTTGAAGCTAATTATTAATGCATAGTTCTAAAAAGTCTTTCCATTGCCTTCCATCGAGGCCCCATCTCTTCCACTCGCGCCCCTCAGCTTACCACGTGCGAACCTCGCACAACACGGAACACGTCCGGCCTCCTCGACGGTCAAGCACAAAGTAAGCAGCAACGGCGACCACAATGGCGTCCCAAGGCACCATGGCGGCCTACCTTCCGGTTAGAATGTTCCATGACCTTCTAGCAATATTAAGTAACCGGTCTGGATACAAATTAACCAAACTAAGATCACTGAAAAATCGGCAAAATTATGCTTACTTTAAAAACGTATTTCCATATTTTAGTAAATAATTATTACAATAAAAATTATATTAAATAAAATTTTGGCATCGGACATTGCCGGCCGTACACCTTGCAGTACACTCTGTAAACCCCTATCGGTATCACCCCCGCGGCACCATGGCCGGGCTGGCTGAACTCGTCTACATATTTTCAAAATAAATACCAAAACTTTCAAACTGCCATAACTTTTAAACGATCAATTTCTCGTAAAATGTCCAAGAGTCCAAAGTTGCTTGAAATTTCCTGCTGTTTTAGAAAAGTCCACACAAGACATATTTACTTTAAATTCACGTGTCATCATAACATTGAGAACTTCTAACAAAACTTGAGAACACATTTAACATAAAATACTCCAATGAGAAACCTTATCACTAAGAATTGCATCCAGACGCGGTTTTCAGTTACCGTACTGTTTCGCCAGGTCCAATAGCGGTTTTACATTTAGAGTGGGTTTTCTATGAGATTTCTTGTTCAGTAAAATTATAATCATTACATTATTTAACTAAATTACTTAGAAAATTATTAGGCTTACGACAACGAACATGGAACCCTCATATTGAAACAACTATTATTGACTTACAAACATTTTAGAAACACTCTGATTTTAAATAATTTACAGGCAATATATTAAAGTAGGGTGGCCGGGCAACACACTGGGGTTTTTGACATTAATAAATGCATCAACCCTACCCTACACCTAACTGATACTAGGCTGACCAGCTCTTGGTTCTGAAGTGTCAGTAACACTGGCTAGCATTAATTTATGCAAATAAGTAAGCAACAGCAGAGACTCTTGAAATACAACTGACTACTTGAAAAACTATACCCCAAGCGCAGGCTGGTCGCTTCACATTATATTTAACAGTGCGTTTAATTTAATGAACAAAGGTAGCTTACTCTCTTTTTTATGTCTATATAACTGGACAAAAAATCAAATTAAATCAGTAGTCTGTTTTGCACAGCAAAAATGTTAACCGCGATGTTGATGTCCCTGTGACGTCACAATACAGTAGAACCCTGTTATAACATTTCTGGATATAACATTTTCCTGCATATAACATCACTTTTCTTTGGTCCCACTATTTTTACATACAGCATAATGCTTTCATTTCCTGCTTATAACAACACTGGTATTTTTCATTTCCTGCATATAACATCATTTTTCTCTCAAACAATAACCACAACTTTGGCAAAATTATTATTTACAGTATTACTTTAGATATAATAAGTAAACTGTGGACTAAAAAAACTATTAAACAACAAGTTTATATTTAAGAAAGTGTCATAAGCGTAAATTACAGTGATATTAGTGACTGTGATCCCTAAGCTGATGGTCATGAACCGAAAGGCCAGTGGGAAAGTGTACATTACCGTATACACAGAATGTATGTATTATTCGTGTTTCTGACTACACATTTACTGTAACAACATTAGTCTAATTATAGCATGATTTACTGTACATAAATTGTGAAGTTGGAAGTTTCTTTTGTGTAATATCCAATTACTGATGTAAAAATATGAATTCCTGCATATAACACTTTTTTCCACTGGTCCCTTAAAAAACGTTATAACAGAATTCTACTGTATTGTACATTTTAATGTGCGTAACACACAGGCAGCAACATAGGTTCAAGTCGTTAAATTATCTTAAAGTAGTTTATGCGGTAAAATTGAGTATGGGTTGAACTCCGAAGAGTACAAATGTGGATAGTAGTTCGTTTGTGTACCAATAAAATGCCATTTACTCGGAATAAAATCTTAACTTTAGTGCAGTCTGATAAATTAAGGCATACTGTATGGTTTAAGCTTCAAGGAGAGACCTAATTGTATGCTATTAACGACAAAAATACAGTTTATGTATGTAATGCTGTATTGTGTACAACATCATAAAATAAATAAGTTCTTGTAAGTTAAAAATTTCAGTCAACAGGTTGCTGCAGTTTGCATCGAAATCCCTGCAGCTGTAATGTTTTGGCTGTTCCACTGGCTGTGGCAACGTCATGAGCCAATAGGCAAGTTCAAGGCACCCGTGATTGGCCAATAATTCGAGGGTTGGGCGGGGTGTTGTGAAACTTGCCCAGAGATGGCAGAACAGCTGTCTCAATGCCATTCACGAGAAAGTTAAAAATTACTGAGAGAAAAATTTACTTATAATAAAATAATTGTTCTACCATATTATTTTACAGACTCGCGCAACCAGAATGTTCTATCATAGTCTGTGCCAGGTATTAGCTCGATAGATTCACTTTTTGCTTCGTTCTGCTGACCTTTCAAACCTAAACTTAGTATTATACATCGGATCTGAAACATTAAAATTAATTAGTAGTAAGTTACTATCCCTGCTGTCTTCACTCCTATAAAATCAACACAAGTGAAATAAATATTCGTTGTTGACTACTAAATCTACAACCACGGGCAAATTCCCCGAATTAACTTTTATGTAACTGGATTCGCTCAATTTTATCTGTTTTTTAAGTCGGTGAAAAATTCCAATACACACAATAGTGCCTGGCTTGCTGTGGCTAACCAAAACAAATAAGACTACATCATAAATGTGTTAGCCAATGAGAACGCATTTTCAATGTTTGTGACAGCGCTTGAAAATATGGCATTTTTGAAGCTGAATAATTAAAAAATTATAATGTTCACGTAGCTATTGCTTGGCCTGGCTGCATTTAGTGCCGAAATAATTAGGAAGATTCAGATAAACATTTAGAACTTTTTCTAGGAATTTTCCCTATTGTATTGCATATTTGCTACCGTTTATTACCGTTGCAATGTTTACAAAATTCATATTACTACTTTGCAACGTCATAGATATACTACGTTCAGACAACACACAAGATGGCGGACTGTTAAGCTAGTAGCGCTATAATGTTTCACTTTCATTCCAGCAGAATATTTTGGTACTAACTATAATGTATTCTTGTGGAAACATTATGTTCTAATAGTGTCGTACTTCGGATTTGAACGTAAGTTAGTTAACATCTCTGGTGCAAAAACGTAAACAAAACATTGTGGTGCGACGATTATTCGATAAAATACGGTATTTGTAATTTATATTTTTGTGGATATAGGCGTTAGTAGCTGTCCAGCATGGTGTATAAGCATTTATTTTGATACTGAATGTAATACAGCGTAATTGTCTAAGCAAATATGGCATCAATCATTGATGAATAAGTTTTTAATTTATAGTTGATATTGATGAATGGAGTTAATAATTGCACTTTTTGTGCGCTATATTAGTGGCAATACAATTAGAAACCTCAAATAGTTTGCAGTTTGTATATAAAATCACTCTGGTAAATCAGTGATACCTGCGAGACTAAAACATGTTCTCAGGTTTTTTTTAATAATAATAATAATAATAATAATAATAATAGTAATAATAATCGGTCATATCAGTCCTAAAACCAGGGATTCTGTTAGATTTTGATTCCAGTGATTCTGGAATTTGATTCGACACATCACTAATATAACATTTTTGACCCATCCCTAACTTCTATACATTAAAAATGTTTTCTTGTTTTGTATGGCCTTAAAATGCATCACAGACTTGCATTAAAGTGTCGTTCTGAAGAACTTCAGTATAAAGTATTTCATACTTTAGCCAAAATAAAAAATCCTCTGAACTTGACATAATGTAAAATGTGTTCAGTTTAGAGAAGTTTCGTACATACTGTATTGTGATGGGTCCGCTACGTCACGTCTACGTTTTGGTTACTATCTAGATGTTGGAGGTTGTGATGTCCTTGCTGCCGGCGACGACTTATCTAATTAGACTTTTCCTTGTTTGTTATTTATATGCCCGGATAGCCTGAGGAGTTTACCTAAGGAGTTTACATAGAAGAAAAAAAGTAGCCAATTTCTTTAATAACTTTCAGTCTTTTAATAATAGTTCACCAGACGTACATGGCACAATAACGTACAAAAATTCTTTCCCGTGATTTTGTCTTACAGTGTGAACGTGAATAGGTAACACCAGTGGCGGAATTCACTAAGTCATGAGTGTTCGTCCCAGTTTATTATCGGTTGTGATCTGCCTCAGTTTGCTCCACAAAGGAAAACGACCTAAACTACGGGGTACCACTAACGGTGTCTTAAATATACTGCTATACTCACATGTGCAGCTATTTCTTGCACCTACTT
>PNEQ01090463.1:0-16938 GCA_003012365.1 Medauroidea extradentata
ATTCACAATAACTTACACGTATGCCCTACTGTTGTAGCATCTGGCATGACATCACGATCATGTCTTAAATAAGAATATTCACAATAACTTACACGTATGCCCTACTGTTGTTAACATTTTAGTTTTGGTAAGGCTACTTACATATGCATATTGTAAAATTATTTGCTCTTGTTTATTGTTTGTTTTATTGCATCCGTACGATCTTTTACTGTACATTACAGTACAGAGATATTGGGCAAGTTATATAAATTATATAATGTGAATTTATATATTTATGTGCAATGATATGATTCAATAATCGTCATTCTTCACTTCTGTATAACTGTTCAGTCACCATTGGTTGGACCATGTTTACATTAATCTGAAACAAAAGGAAAAGCAAGAGAGACAGACACGTCATATGCACAGTGTTACATAAGTATGTGTGTGAATCAATATTTATGGTATAAATACTTCTCTACTGAGTAAAAAGCATGTTAGACAAAAAATACTTCAATTTCTTTCTTTGCGAAGAGTTAAGTATCTAAGAAAAACCATTCCTGTAATTTTTTTGGCAGTTTTTAAAAATGTATTACCATAAAACGGGGTGATTAGAAACACTGGGTGAATGGAAACAAAATTATAAATAAATTCTTAGTTTATAACTTTTGCTTAAACATTATATAATCACAATAAAAGTACTGTTTGTAAACTGTATTAACTTGCGTGCCTAAAAGTTAAATTTTTAAAACAGAATTTATACCGAAAATTTAGCTTTAAAATTGTGTTCCTATTCACCTCAGTGTTTCTTATCACTCCGTTGTACGGTACCGGAGTGGTACGGGCCTTTTTTGTAATAATTTTAGATTTTCAGAGGGTTTCTCGAGTGTCGAATTTGTAATAAAATTCATTTTTCTGAAAAACATTTTTGTTCTTGGACATAAATAATAGCACAGTATACATGTGTCCATATGATAATGGCAAGACTTTTGTGCTTTTAAAAAGTGGCCTACAGGAAGCGGTCTGTTTTTTACCATCCATTATTCTAACCGCTTTTTTTTCACAAGCTTTTATTGAACTTACAGTGTTCGAGTGTACGTAAATAAGAAATATTTCGTTTCAAAATGGTATTATAGTACACGTATTATTAAAAATACGTAAACTAAAATTAAATTATGTTATTTTAAACCTTTTTTGTGGGGTACGTGCTGAAGAGCTGAATGGCAGGGGGTGGCAACATGCACTGTCGCACCTCGTTTAATTAAATGCCTTGCCCTTCTATTACGAAATTTCAGGGAGGGTGGACCAACATTTATTCCAGTCTCGCGGCAACAACATGAATAAAAAAATAAAAAACAAATAAAAAATCGACACAATGAAAACGGCGCATGAAAAGGCGTGAAACAAATATCAAACAAAATAATATTAATAACAAACCTTTTGTCAAATACATGAACTACATAGTGTAACTGGATTTATTTGCTTGGACATACTCCATTGCGAAATAAATGACTGTCACAAGATAATGGAGTATGTCCAAGCAAATAAATCCAGCCATGCACTCCCATTGCACAGTTCTTTCAAAGATCATTTAAAGTATGAGTCGGGAGGAAAGGTACATGCTTTGAGGTGTGATAGTACTAATTATTCTGAACAAAATGTTTCTAATGAACATATGTCTTTTTTTTCTTAACCGTTTCAGAGAAACCGAATGAAAACAACAAGGAACGGGAAATGTGCAGGTGACGGTAAACCACTATACTGTTATCGTATGTTTTGTTTAATCGTGTACATTTCCACACAAAACATGTTCAAACACTCCACCACCAACTTCAATGCATTTTGTTGTTCTGATAAGACAGCTGCTGTGTTACTGATCTGAGCTCATTAGTACATTGCTTTACTGGAGCACAAGCATGGTAAATACGAGCGAGAAGTTCCTCTCTGGTGTCCACCCTGTGCGTGTAGACTTCGCTTTTAAGCCAACCCCACACCTTGTGGAAATGTACACAATTAAACAAAACAGTGACGTGATTTTCCGTCACCTGCAAATTTCCCGTTACTTGTTGTTTTCATTCAGTTTCTCTGAAACGGTTAAGAAAAAGGGCATATGTTTATTAGAAACATTTTGTTCAGAATCACCAGTACTATCACCCCTCAAAGCATGTTCCTTTCCTCCCGACTCACCCTGTATACATGAAGTTGTTATGAACAAGCAAAACGGTAATGAAGTACTACGACAAACCAATTAGTAAGTTCCTGTCCTGTAACGTCCTAACCGTTACACGGGTTCATGATCACTGCAGCGATGCAGTGCTTCCTCTTCAGTTCGTCATTAGGCCTCAGATGATGGAGGGCCTGAACGAGGGGATTGTCGGATGCCACAACTAACAAGAACATAAGTTACGGTGCGCATGTCTCACCTATTTACTAATACACTACAGTCCCACATACTGTACAAGGGTGACGTGTCACTGTGGGACACTCACGTGTGCACGCTGGCGGCCCGTGCAAGGATCTCTAGAATATGTACGACTCTACTGACTGACGGATCTACTCACACTGCCATAACTACGTATACCGCAGCTGGCTGCCTATAGGCAGATTCACGCGTCCACAGTTCATGCAGATCCGGACTATTCGGAAACCGAACAGCCAATCAAAAGACTAGATTTTTTTCCGGACGAGTTGTATAGAAAAAGTTGAACTCATCCCGACTTTTCGGTATGCGGACCATGCAGATATTGCCCAGAATTCAACTTGTTGATGGTACAGTGTGCAATGGCGACGTTTTAATGACTCGTGTTGAATTATTTTCTGTTGCTCGATATAAGTGCGTTTAGTTATTACAACATGTATCATGTCAGCAAGAAACTACAGGAAACACAAACAATATTTGCAGGCATCATGTACGCAATTAAAAGTTCAATTGCATATATTCCGCATCTGAGCGAGACACTCACAGTTTTAATTTGTAAACATGTTATCGAAATGTTAATCAGTACACTCGTGTAATGTTCGTGAGCATTGTGTATGATATCATATCATCTCCTTAACCGTTTGCTGCATATTTAGATCGTGTCGGAGGTTTTCAAAGTCTCTATTAAAGTTATTAAAGCAATGTTCAGAATATAGCGATTGGTTTGTTTACTGTTCTACATCTCTGCCTATTTATTCGTGCAAAATAAACAATCTAACAATCTTAAACTGTAAGGCCTAATATCACAAATTGTCTTTTTGTATACCGGTAATTTAAATGTTACTGCCAACTCAATGCTTAATTAAGTACAGGTGACAGCATAAAGCAATAAAATACGTGCATAATTTAGCCAAATATGGAATGGGGAAGATAAATTGAACAAGATAACTAGAAAAACATCATGTAAACTAATAGGACAATGGCGGGAAAGGCCGCTAGGCTACTAATTACAATTAATTAATAATGGTATTCAAGCGTCCCCCCAACCTCCGTAACAAACTGGTTCGCTCCAAACTGCCAGCCATTACCACATTGGATGATAGAACCACCCCCAGGGGTTCTCACCCTTGTAATAAACCACGGTGTGGCTACTGTGCTATACATCAACCTTCCACATCATTCAATAGCAGACAGACAAACCAAACCTGCCCATACTAGGAAGCTACAACTGTGCAACTGAAAACCTCATCTACCAGCTACAGTGCATTCACTGCAATGCAGATAATATCTGCCTAACCATCAACACACTCAGACAGAGGATGAATGGCCACAGAGCTGACACCAAAAAGCCATAACTGGAGCGGAGGTTGATCCACATGAGAAGCCAGTTGCTGCACATGCAGAACTTCATAACTCCAACTTTGATTCCTGTTTTACAACTAGAGTGGTGAGGGCCCTATACTACAGTTGAAAAACAAAGCAGAATTAAGACACTGGGAACTGGCACATCAATACATCACAAAATCCAGACAGCCCACATTTCAAACTTCCCGCCGCACCATAGTTTGCTCTCTGGCCACTAGGTGTGCTGATTACCAACCACCGCTGGACTTCAGTGTGCCTCCACTCACCTGATGAAGCAGATGTAGTCTGCGAAACGTTGTGACCGCGCGTCCGCAGAGAAATGTGTTCGTCCTATGTGGGTGTGTTTCTATCTGCGAGTACCATCCTGTGAGTACTTGTGCACAATTCTTTCTGTTTTAATTGTAATTAATAAAAACATCAATTACAATTCGGTGACCACCTGGTGGCAAGTTCATCAGACCCTATCACTTACTTTCCAACTCCCAGGTCCTTAAAATTTCCATTCCATAAATAAATGCAAACGAGCTGTAGCGAAACCACACCTACCTGCCCCTCCAAAATTCTATTTCTAAACTTTCAAGCCCTTTCAGTCATCAATTCACACTACAAAACATTCCGCTCCCATACAAACCAATATCTTCATACAAAGGTGTACACAAAAAGATCTGATGGATGTAATAAACTACTGTATACTTTACTCTATAAGTCTACCCTGCTATTTTCTCCTCCACACCCTTTCAATCTTCTCACTGTTGTTTCCCTTTTCTCTGTACTCTCTCTCTTGGTCAGGTAACAATTAACCCTGTCCATCCCTGTCCATTCATAATAATAACTATAGTACATTTAACACTTGCAATTGGACTAATGCCCGGTAGCGAGCAGACTTCTCCCTATCCCCACAGCTCCAATCCTCTAGTCCCCTTCTAAACCTTCCACCCTCCCTCACAGCCACAAACTCTTCCCGCAGTGCATTCCACTCCCTCACCATCCTCACGAGCATTGACTGTCAAATCCTCTCCGTTCTCCTTCACACCCTCTGAATTTCCTACTTTTGCTACATTTCCCTTAGTTTGCAGGCCAAACTGCCCCATCCCCCCTCTCTATTCATCACACTAGGCCTAAAGTTCCTTTCCTCCTCACCAGCCTCTTCTATTTATTCATCATCCACCTCACTGCCCTTCTCTAGCTCTTGTACCTCCACATACGGATCCCACTCCGCGACAGCATTTTCTAATACTGGATGATCCATCGTGCAATATGTCTTTCCCACCACCTCATCACTAACCCCCCTCAACACCCTCCCGAGCAGTCCTAAAGCCCTTCTTAACCACTCTGTCCACCTTAGATCAGCCTATACAAAAAACTCTAGATACTTATATTCTGTGGCTACCTCTACCCATCCCATCTGTATACCTCTCTACTCACCACTCGCTTCCTAGCAAACCTCACCAACTTGGTTTTACACACATTAACCTTCATTCTGTTCTCATCCAAGACCACAACTAATCATTATCCTCCTGCAAGTTGTTTCCATTGCCCACCTCGGTATATAGTACACAGTCATCTACAAACACTCTTATTTTGCCTACAATCATGGTAGACAGCTGAGGGTAAGGGTAGGCGAAGCACTCTCAGAGGTGGGGAAGTGGCCTCTAGGGTGCCGCAGGGAAGTGTTCTGGGCCCGCTATTGTTAATCATAATGGTGAATAACATAGACACAGAAGTAGAGGGAGGCTTGAAGTTGTTTGCAGATGATTGTGTCTTGTATGGGGAAGTAGGGGGAATTGGGAAGCTGCAGGATGCTCTTAGATCTCTGGAAAGATGGACAGTAAATATTGGGATGAGGATCAGGTGAATACAACCCAAATTGTTAGATTCACCAAGAAGAAGAGGGTGAGTAAGATGGAATACCGATGGGGTGAAGAGGTGATAGGTGAAGCCACTAGCTACAAGTACCTGGGGGTTGTTTTGCAGGAGGACTTGGAGTGGATTGAGCAGGTAGGCAGAGTGGTAGAGGAAGGGTAGACAGGCCCTGGGGCTGCTAGGGAGGGTGCTTAGGGGTGTAGTAAGCACACCGAAAGAGAGGGCACACACCGCTATGGTGCGCCCTGTGATTGAGTATGCTGATGCAGTATAGGATCCATACCATGAGGTGGAGAAAAGGGAGATCGAAGGTGTGCCGAGAAGGGTGGTAAGATGGTTGATGGGAAGATGGCGCAGGGGGGAAGAAGAGAATGGGAAAAGAGATCGGCTCTCTGAGATGATCGAGGAACTTGGATGGGGAACCTTGAAGGAATAGAGGAGGATGGAGAAGCTGGTGAGAATGTACCTGGTTCTACATGGGCTGGCAGGTTGGACAAAACTTGGGGAAAAATTGGAAAGATGACTGTACAGGGGACGAAGGTACAACAGTTGGAAGGTTCACATGGAGAGAAGGAGAACAGAGAGAGAAAAACACTCGATGCTGATTAGGACCGTGAGCGAGTGGAATTAGTTGGGGGAAGCATGTGTGGCAGCAGTGTGTGTTAAAGTGTTTAGGAGAAGGGTGAGGGGAGAAGGAAGGAGGAAGGAAAGCTAAACAGATGAAATCCTGCCACAGGGTGGTAGCCTGACTGCGGGAGTAATCATAAAAGTAATAGTAATCCCATGAAATTCACCATATAGTGAATAACAAAGGCCCCAACACACTTCTCTGTGGCACCCCTGATGTAGCCTCTCCGTCTTCAGATATTTCCTCCCCCACTTTCACTCTCTGACTTCGTCCCCTGAGAAAATCCTCAATCCAGTCAACCCACAGCTTGTTATCCAACAGTAATTTCACATTTCTCAACAAGATTCTCTAACAAACCATTTAACTGTTTACATCCTCAACTGTTTTTTTTTAATTCTTAGTATGTCCGTCGATGCGCTCCATTCCATTTCCTTCATCATTACAGATAGTGTATGGTTACCTTCTTCTTCTCTACCCTGCCCCTGTGTACTCCACATACCCCTTTAACATTTTGCTGAGCTTCTTTGCACCTACACTTCCATGTACAGCTCACACTCTGCTGCCACGTGTTCTAGCATTGGCTATACTATCGTGCAGTACCGTAAAACTGGGCGAATAGGAACAAAATTAAAAACAAGTTCCTAGCTTACAATTCTCGAATAAAATTTTGCTACAATTTAAGTTCTCTTCATGAGTGGTTTTAACTTGCCTATCTAAAAAAATAATAATAATAATAATAATAAAGTTTATAAAACAGAGTTTATACCTAACATTTTGCTCTGAAGTTGTTTCTATTCACCCTTTTAACAGTACAATTTTTCCTTTACCTCACAGTTCACTCCTTTTAGCACACTTTCCAGCATTCCCAGAGCTCTTGTCCCATTCTTAACCACTCTTTCCACCTGCCTTGTTCACCTATGATCACTTTGCGGCACAACTGTAGGTATTATGTGTTCACCGTTACCAACTCAATCATCAATTCCTCTCCTTCGCCTACTTACAGAGAATAGACTGTTTACCATACACAGTTTTCCTCCACACGCACTATAATGCTCTACAAAGCTGTAAATATCTAAGTTCTTATGTAACTTTTCAACTAAGGGCCAGTTTCACCAACGAAGTTTAACTTTGCCACAAAGCGAGATTAACAAAACTCGATGAAGAGCTAAACCTGAGTTTAAGTTACAGGTGTGTTCCACCAACAACACAGCGAGTTTATGTTACTAGAGATTAGTTAAACTTGGCTGCACGATGGGTAGTGTGAGCTGAGTTGCCTTAACTGTGTCGGAAATACCCGAACACTAGTCGGAAATTGCCGAATGTGAGTTTGTTAATTATTACATTTGGAAACTTTGTTATAGTGTTCTTGAAGAGAAGGAGGGAGTGTTTGCATTATACTATCTAGGGGGGGATACAGCTAGGGGGCTAGGTACCCCTGGGTAAATTTGGAGCAAAGCCAGAAAGAAAGACCAGGGGAAGATGATCTAGCAAATATAATTTACATAATTTTATCGGTGTAAAGGCAAATGTTTATCTACACACAATTATTTAATTATTTTCTCGTCTGTATATTTTTGTTAACCTGAAAATACAAGACGTGAAACAGAACCTCATACACTGTAAAAATTGTTTTGTTCTTTTACAAAGAAAATCTTTGGAAACCCAGTTGCCAAAGAAATTTCTTGTAAAACTACGATGGTTGTCATTGTAATAAAATACAAAGTATATGTTTGTAAAATTACAAGGAATAGCCTTGTAGTTGTATTTTCAACAAGGGAAAAAAAATTAAATGCTCACTGCACTTCATAAATAACACTAAACTTATTTATCACATAACTTTTGAATAAAGGACGTTTACATTAAATTATTTTGAAAATAAAAAGTTTGGAGGTGGTAAGCATCGAACCATTCCCCCCACTCGTAGAACCTACGCATCTTACCTCTAGACCACTGTGACATCTGTACTGTCGATGTATGTATCAATGAAAGTGAATGGACTTATTGTTTTGACAAGCGAAAATGTATTTGGAAGTCTGTATCATCATACTCATCAAAATAATGAGTTCTTTCTCGAATCCGACGAGGCAGATACACAAGAATAAAGTCTTCATCGTCTGTATTGTCTTCAAATACCAAATCATACAGTGCTCGCGCCATTTATTTGCAACTTAAGCGAGATTAGTGACGTTACCCGGCCAAAACCGAGCAGTTAAATTTAATCTCGTTTAAGACGAGAAAATCGAGTTTAACTGCTTGGTGGAACCCAAAACATGTATAATCGAGATTAAGTACCGAGTAATCTAGATTATATCGCTTAAACTTGGTTGGTGAAACCAGACCTAAGTGTATGGAAGGTACAAAGTTAAAACTCTGAAATCTACAACAATTTGTAATCAATAAAAAATTAGCCAAACATTGGCCTCAAGTTTTAAATTTTTTCCTTGCAGCAGTATTGCACTTACCTGTTATTTTATGATCGCCACAAAAGGGAAAAATTACCATACCTACACTCACCAGATCGACAGATGTACTCGCAAGGTGCGTACAGTAAAACTAGGCACTGTATGTGTGACAGTGAGCGTCAACTAATAAACAACATTTAATATGAGAAGAACATTACAGTGCACCACTGAATACTTCAATGGTAATAATAATTTCAACAATATATATATATATATATATATATATATTTGTAATTTGTTGGCGTTAACTTATGTGTTAGAATTATTGAACTAAATGGTTTGAAAATGAGTCAAATATATTTTAATTAGCATGCGCACATAGCCCATAAACAGTTTACAATTAACGGTAATTCAAACTGAACGATAACAGAACCTATTTTGCAACATATGTAGTAGTACAAGCATCACATATGAGCAAGGATACATATGCCTCATAAATCTTGGTCTAACAGTTGGCTGCTGCACTACACACTTGGCAATTTGCTTGTTACATAGCTGAATGTGCATATTTAAATTATTTTTGATATTACTACCTTCATTGGAACACTGCAATTATTTGCCTTTGTACACCCATACAAAGTGTGTGCCAGTTACACATTTCCTAAGGATATAGTACAGCATCCCAAGTTCAGACACACAAATGTGAAATAAAAATTCAATTGCACTCTTTACTATGCACATATTATACCTGCGACGAGGCAGTTTTCAGGAACGATCACATAAGAAACTTTACTCAAACCCAGTTGTTTTACTAAAACTCTTGGCAATATAAATTAATTGGCAGCGTAATAGGATGAACAGTTTTCAAATTCCAAAATCGTATAGTGTCAGAGCAATTCACATTTCTGATCTTCTGGATTGATAGAAACCAGATGAGAAAGTTTGTCTTAAAACAGTACACAATATCTATACAGTATTAGGTTACTTATTTACTGCATATTATTGAAGAAAACACATACACAACAACCATAATGTACAGACATCCTTTCTTGACACAAAACGAAAAACAATGTTGGAGCTACCACACCAGCCTCGAAAACAGTGGTTCAGTGTCTCTCGGCTCCACAATATAGGTCAACCTGGATGAACAATAATAACTTTTCTTGAAAGTTACATTGTTTTTGTCTGAAATACAAACAGATTCGATCGTTGCGGAGGATTATCTTTGTACAGGTAAGAAACTTTTATTTAAATTCATCAAGTTTATAAAGTATATACACACAGCGAGAGCTAATTCGGTTTTTTTATATTTCTGAAGCAATTGTAAACTGTTGTGTACGATTCAAATAGAGAATTTGCGCGAATTTTTGTAAAAAAAAATTACATAATTACGTTGCTTTCTGCTATTGTTTTGCCCCCCAAAATATGGCGACTCATGAAAAATAACGTCCTGCGCATGCGCAGTTCGAAAATGTTCTAAAATGATCGGCTTCACACGGTTACCATTGAAATGTACGGCAGATGCCACTCCATAGACTAATAATACCTCCATGCTCAGTTGTCGCCTGACAACAACTGGCCAATAGCGAGCAGCGTGCTACTGGATGTAACACACCAGGGGGTGTAAACAGCATAGGGAACTACCGTGACCCATAACTAGTTCAGTGTACGCTCGTTTCAGCGCTGTGAGCGAGTGAGAAATGAGTGCATTCTAGGAAGTTTTCAATTTTTCATTTGTAAAATGGCGGTTTGTTTGTTATAGAGTGGTGTGAAAGAGGTCATTTTTTTTTCATTTCAATGTGATGTAATTTGATATGAAGTCAATTGAAACAGGCAGCGACAATACGAAGCATGTAGATTTTTCGTTGTTTTATATTCTGGCTTTAAATTGCTGAATAGAGTGGGGTGAAGAAATGTTGTGTTCCTAGCTGCGACGATCAAATTTCCGTTCGGCACCGTTTCCCCGTGTACGAAGAAGAATTTTACAATATTTGGTTAAAAAGAATTAGTAGTAATAATTTATTTTACTTCCACCCAGAGAAGGTGTAGAAATATAAAGCGACATTTCAGCGATGTGTGCAAGAGACCAGGGTCAAAGAAACTTAAATTGTACAGTCTTTCAACGTTGCACTTACCGGGTAAGTTACATTTTTAATTATAAAATATATGTACCTTGTGTAACTGTGGAGTAAAATTATTATCTGTTAAAGCCTCGGTGCTTTCGTTTAGGTTATTGCATCCTTTATTTAGGCTGTGTTCCAATTCGTTGCAATGTTCACTCGTTCACTTTGCCCTTGAGCCCTTTCTGTCCCATAATTCCTCATAAGCCCTTGACCCCTTCGCGGCGAAGTGTGTATTCGTGGTTTCGGACACCCTTATTCACTTAAACAACATAACCTATATTGTACATGTATATATAAAGTCAACAATACTGCTGTTCAGAAATTATAAAATGTACTTTTCGTAATAGGAATAAAACTGTACACTGTTTTTGAGAGAACACAGGCGAAATGTTTAATAATTACTTACGTCAAGCTAACTAGATTTTGTATACTGAATCAAACGGCTGGAAGATACTAGGCACAATGAAAACGGTTAAAAAAATTAAATTGATTGATTTATGTTAATATATATTTTTAATTGCGCTTAAATTAACTTAAAAATGTTTTCGATTTACTTTTTATTTAGAGTATATAAAGCGAACATGTGAGGGAATATATTTGCGCACATTAGAAAATCATGAAACGTTAACTAAACTTTATAGTCGCTTCGCCATTTCGCACAACATTTCTACACAGTTATCATGTGATCACACTTCGTAAATAAATATATACCCAGTTAAAATACTCGTCTGTCGAAAATCGCAACAAAGTGCGTGAAGGGACGTCGCACTTACCCTTCGCTAAAGGGGACATTTAAGGGTGCATTCGTACCCTTCGCTCGAATTGGAACAGCACTAGTGACGTCACATCCACGATGCAATTTTTAAGGGCACGAAGCTAGTTAAGGGTTCTTACGGCCTGAATTGGAACACGGCTTTAGTCTACATATGCTCATGTCTGCATTCTTCAGTCTCCACAAAAAAAAAAATTTACAGAGAATAAATATCCAGACGCTGCTCATGAATTTTGACATAGCCTCATAGATAGGGCTGCATATGAGGAGGAACATTTGCAACCTTTAAAAGGAAAAGAAGAGGGGTTCTAAAATATATACTTTTTTAAAGAAAGGTGTTACGGGGCCTCTCCTCAAACGTTTCAAGCACGAACTGCTAATCAGTTTTGTCAAACAGTTTAAACCGTTTGGAAGTATCAATTTTTTAAATATCAAAATCCACAAACATAATTTTATCAAATTTAACTTAGCGTTGTACTACTGTAATGTTCTGTAACAAAATTCATAAAATCCACTAACATAAATTTCGCAAATTTGACATACCTTTCGATTACTGTGTTTAGCACGTGAAGTAGCAAATCCTTGGTGGAAAAATAATACGATAATAATGTTACCCTAATAATTGAGCTTTCGCAAGTGCGCTCTTTCCCGTCCCTACAAAACTAATCTACCGAAACCTTTCTAAACCTCCCAAGCCCTCGCTGCCTCTGGCAGAACATTTCACTCGTACTGTCCTCGCGATCATAGACAGTTTTCGGTTAGGTGTTTTAAGTCAGTTACACCAGTTTGTCGTAGACATCACGATTAAACTTCCTACAATATGTTTGCTGCCTACTTGATGCAGACTGATTTATTATTAATTCAGGAAGGGGCGGTCCTTTGTTTTAATAATTTAATTTTTTCATGAGAAAATTTAATTATTTGTAAACCTGCCACACACATTCTGTTCATTTAAAATTAACTGACATAGGAAAAATATCATAGTAATAAACATTCAATAAACTAATGCCTTGTCATCTCTGGAACTGGAATAGTAATTAACTGCATAATTAATTACCCGCCGAACACAATCGCTGCGCTGCCATAAGCCAGATGAAAATATGCGGATATTAACCGAGTATTCAATTGATGCTGTTACGAATCCTACAATGGAATATAATTCAATAGAAATATGTGTTTTTGACATTAGATGTACTGATTTCATTCACGAAGGTAATATTTTCACCTGGAAGTAAACAAATATACCTACTGTTAAGGAACACATTCAAGGTTAGAAATTATAAAATGAGAAACAGGTTTATGTATGCACATTTTTGTACCCTGGAGACAGCATTTGATATTTTACTGTTATACATGATGTCATAGAATTTCAAAACTGGTACGACAAAAATGTTTTCAGCAACCATGTTCAAAAAGTATAGGATAAGGTTCCAAAAAAAAAAAAAAAGGATTAGATAATTAATTGTTATTGCAGAGGTCAAGCATTATCTGTAAATATGTTGTTAAGTCCTTACACCTAATATTAAATATACCTAGCAGCAAGTGAACCAATTATATTTCATCTTATTTCCCAACAAGCGAGTTTATTAATCTTTAGAAGAAATTTGCGCTCTAATACAGTTGTTTTATTCTTTTTCCAGTTTCTTCATATGGACATATAACTTGGGACAAAAGTTGAATGTTCATGAACATTTGTCCTAGGACAGCTTATCTTAGGACACTAGTTTCGAACAGTTTTGTGACGTCAGAGGGTCACATGCACCAGTCAGAGGATCCGTGTCCTAATAAACTGCTTCGGCTTGGACAATTGTAGGAAGGCATTTATTGTTTCTAATAATGTTATATAAAACACAAGTTTTGAAAAGTCTCCTAAAAATTTGATAACTTTTTTTTTTTGCTTCTGCAGATTATTCTTGTGATTGTAATATAAATTTATTGACATTGTGTATGCATCGGTGAATTCACATTTTGTAATCTGTACAATGTATACTGGAAATAAATATGTCTCATTTTTGTTGTTCTGTACAGTCAAACCTAACTAAGAGGAATCTTCATTATGTCTTTTTATATTTATTTGTCCTGTAAACATATTACCTAAATTTTTTAAGAGTGTATAGCGATTACAAATACATAACAGGTAATGTTATTACCGTAGTCCAATTTTAAGCCTACAATATAAAGTTTCATTGTTTAATTTTAAATATATGATCGGGTAGTGTCTAAACAACTTTAAACAATTACTTGCAAGTACATCATTATAGTTTTTTTTAGAAATTGTTATACCTAATGCTATGATTCCTCGTTTAAGCTTTTTTTACAATAATAAATTATTTTTTTAGCCTAAATGTGAGCTAATATCCCCAGTCAGCCATGCAAATCCATGGAAAAAATGCTGAATACTTAGAGAATTTTTTTTTTTTTTTTTTTAGTTTTATTCTTCAAAACCGATATTTTGTAAGTACAGCTAAACGTTAATCTAAATTAGATTAAACAACTGGGTTATCTATTCAGCATAAAGTAGTAATCCTTGCAATAGTAGTAGAAGTGAATTGTGGCACAAACACTTTTCTCACCCCCCCCCCCTTGCCGGGAATTTAATACTGGACATTAAAATTAATACTTGAAGCGCTTTGGTATTTTATCCTGTCGTATTGCTTCTGAGTACAATGTCCATCTGTGAAGAGTTTTGCTTGTAATTGTCAATACAGTTGGCAGTTTGTAAATACATCAGTTTTAATATGGTAGGTTTATGTATCTTAAAAGGTTTGTTGAAAATTTCTATGCATATGGAGGTACTATTTTATAACACCATAGGATTTTTTAGAGCTTTAACTGCTTTTAGACAATAAAACCAATCACATAGTTAATTTAGGTTCGGTAATCCATCATGATTTTGATTTCGAAAAATTTATCTTTAATGTCGTATGATCTGTAAGAGTCAACAATTAAGAAAAGGTGAGTAATCAGCCTGTGTAAGTTGTAATTTGAGTGCCTCTTTAAATGGGCTAACTTAACTCTCATTATCTCTTTTTCCCTGTCTTTCTCTCCTCTCTTTCCTTTCCGCTCTCTTTTTGAGCGCATGTGTGTCTGTCTGATGTATATACCATGCATATATTGATTTCCTTCGATTTTTTACTGATCAAGTTTTTTTGAATGGCTTGTTAACATTGAAACAGATTTATTATGCTAGCATTCGGCTGTTTAAAATGAACCTTAAAAAACAAACAAACAAATAAATTAATTTAAAAAATCCTAATAAATAAGTACTATATATCACTCTTGCATATTAGTACTTAGTCCACTCTTGACCCGAGAACTTAACGTTAGTTACGGGTACTGCCGTTTGGCGCTGCTGTGCTAGTCATAGAGGAAATGAAAATGGGGGTCAATGATGGTCACACGCCTATACACACCAGCTGTCCTGTTGCGGCTTCGCCCGCGTGTACTATAGAAAAGAGTAATTAACTTTTAATTACGTATTAATTGATGGTGTTACAATATTCTCTGTATAGCTTTAAAATATGAAATATGAAGCTAGCTGTTAAATACTACAAGTACAAACAGCTTTGTCCAATCCACTTCGCTTAGAGTGAACCTCTTTGCATTTAATTCATCATTATATCTATATGACATTCAAAAACTATCTTCTGTAGAGCAAAAAAACATATTGCAATTTTTAGATATTTCTCCGTGGTCAATATTCACTTTTCAGGAGTACATTTTACTACTTTTCACACCAGTAATTGTCGAATTTCGAAAAATTCTGAGTTCTGTTTTTATATATTTACGTAACCACCTCGATATCTCAAATGGTATCCTTTTACCGGCTTTCAAGGATGAATATTAAAGAATCCTGAAAACCCTTTTAGGTATTAACGTAAGCTTCAATTTAAAGCCAAAACCACCTCGATACCTCAAATGGTTCAGGAGATACGGATGATTAATTTAGAACACGTTCAATTTTTTTTACTGGCTTTCAAGGACCAATTTAAAAAATTCTAAAAAATACTTTTTAGACATTTACATGACATCATTCTGATGCAAATATCACCTCTATATGTTAAGTGGTTTAAGAGAAATTTAGGATTAATCGAAAACTTATTTAATGGCATTTAACCCCCTTAATTTCCGAATTTCGGAAAACCTAAAAGTAATGAAATGTGCATTTGCTACACTGAAAGAAGAGTATAGTTGCAGGTACCATACTTGTGTTAAAATAGGGACAACAAAACAGTTTGGTTGTTTGTACTACTCTGGACAGTTCCTTCAACAATCTGTTCTGTATAAGTTACCATCTATTGTATAAAAGCGATAAGACTCCTTGTTTTTTTTACAAAACAGATTTTCGAAAAATCTTCCATAGCAGGAGCCTACACCTCGCCGTGAGGGGAAGCTACGCTGAAAATTTCACGATTCTAGCTCCAGCGGTTTGGACTGTGCATTGTTGAGTGTGTGGAGCACTTCATTTTATGCAAGTACCTAGTATGATTATGGGGTTTCTGGCACATGGAGTCGGAGGGAGGAGCCCGACCGAGTGAGGAGCCACCCACCATGTTGTGACGTCACGGCCCCGGTCGCCATGTTAGATTACCTTGACCTTTAACTGTGACCTTGACCTTGAGTGTCGTGTTACCAAAATTTTCCAAAATTTCGTCACATTTCAAAAAAAAATTCACAAATTTCAAAATTTCAAAAAAAATTCCGAAAAAAATATTACCTCCATTTTGTATCCGACCGCCATCTTGTTTCCGGCCTCCATCTTGGTGTTTCTTCCCAAAATTTTTCGATTTCGCATTCCATTATAACCCTGCACATATTAGTAAATGAAATTTTAATAAAATTATTTTTATGTTAAATTTTTTTAATAAAACACTTTCCAGTAAAAAATATGTACTAAAATAATTTTTATATAAAAATTATTTAATTATATCAACTACCGACACGTCTTACCCGGACGAGCTCCATCGACACACTGACGCTCTCCACCACAATTTACATGTATATATTAACTCACCCCCTCCCCTACCTATACCCATTCCTTTATTTTAATTGGCTGTTAGTCACGTGATGAATTTTCCCCCTCCTTCCCCTACTTTCACCACCCACTGACACTCGAGTTATAACCCGCTCTAGCTACCACCCCCCTCCTCCCCGCACCCCGCCGTTCCCCATCCAAAAAATTTATTTTATTTCCCCTTCTACTTTATGTACGATTTCCCCCATCTCCATTTCCACAAGTCAATAAGAAGCTCTCTCTTTCCCCGCATAAAATTATTTCTCTTATTGTAACCAATCGCAAGCTACCGCCCCCTTCTCGTTGGAATACATTTACCTTTATACGCTGTCCTTCTCCTTAGCCCAAATAAGCTAGCAAATTACATGTGATT
>PNEQ01090466.1:9493-50590 GCA_003012365.1 Medauroidea extradentata
TGTCGCATGTCAACCTAGGTTTTTTCTGTTTGTTTCCTTGTTTTATCTGACCAGATTCCAGTTTTGGAATTTCATGTTGTGTATGTATCCTGATGACTAAAGCATACTCTGCTTATTTATGTTTTCTTGTCTTATTTTTACTTTTAGTTTTCTTGTGACAGTCATTTATTTCGCAATGGAGTATGTCCATACAAACAAAACCAGTTATCAACTTTACGTAACTTAAAAAATTAAGGAAAACTCCGTGATTGGTTAGTTTGCACCCCTTAAGAGTGTTCACGTGGCAAAAGGCACAAATTTATATTTGTACGACGTAGTGTTAAGTTTTATAGACATTACTTTTGCTTACATTTTCCACTTGTGAATTTTATTTAGCTCTCCTAGTCTTCCCACAGCGGCCGGCCAAAGTTAAAATTTGCAAGTTAAACGGGAACATGCTAATAACAAAAACCAACTTACTTATGCGAATGAAGTAATTTACATTGAGATTAGATATAATGGGTCATGTGCTAAAATATTTAAAATCACACAATTTAATTCCCTTGTATTTTTTTTATTCTAAAAATAAAAAATAGCTATAATTTTCTTTATATATGGCTATTTAAAAAAATACAAAGAGACTTGGTTGTGTGGTTTTAAATATTTTAACATATGGCCTGTACTATCTAATTTCAGTGTAAATTATTCCATTCTAGTAAGTCAGTTGGATTTTGTTATTAGCATTTTCCCGTAACTTGCAAATTTTGACTTTGACATGTCGCTATGGGAAGACTGAGAGAGCTAAAAAAATTTTCACGAGTGGAAATTGTAGTCACAAGTAACTATAAAACTAACACTATGTCGTACAAACATAAAACTATGCACTTTTGCAACGTGAACGCCCTAAGGGCGCGGGGTATAGCAATTTTCATCACCACGTTTCTGTTTTTTATTTGAACCAGATTTTTTTTCTTATTTTAGACACAAAATGTGAATAAATTTTGCTCTTATTAAATGTTTTCATATTTCATAGTTTTCGCATAACGTCTTGTTGAAGTCAAAATTTGCATGCTTCCATTTTAAGGACTACACTAAAACCAACTGACACAAAACTGGAAAAATTTACAGTGGATAAAGACATCGCAGGCTACAATTTCGCGTCCATGAAAAAAAAATAATAAAAACTTTTGTATTTATATGAAAATTCAAAAATTTAATATTTAAATTTAAAAAACTCAAAAGTTTTTTTAATACAAAAATATTTTATTTCGTGGTTTGACATAGCTGAACTTGTAGCCTACAACATCGTTATTCACTGTGAATTTTTTCAGTTTGATAAGTGATTTGTTTTAGTGTCGTTCTTAAACCGGAAACATACAAATTTTGGTTTTAACGAGGCTTTACGCGAAAACTATGATAGATGAAAAAAATTTATAAGAGCAAAATGTATTAATATTTTGTGTCTAAAATAAGGGAAACAAATCTGGTACAAATATAAAAATAAAAGCATGGTGATGGAAACTGCTGTGGACTGTGCCCTTACGGGCGTGGTCTACCGCAATTTTCATCACCATTTTTTTATTTTACCAGATATTTTTTTTTCTTATTTTAAACACAAAATGAGACTAAATTTAGCTCTTGTGAAACTTTTTTTATCTCTCATAGTTTTCGCGTAATGGCTTGTTAGTCATATTTTTGCATGTTTCCGTTTTAACGACTACACTAAAACCAACTAATACACCAAACTAAAAAAAAAAAACCACAGTGGATAAATACATTGCAGGCTACAATGACATGCTCATGAAATTTAAGAATCAAAACTATTTGAATTTAAAAAATTGCTGAAACTGAAAATAACAATTTTAAAAATTCAATAGTTTTTTTAATACAAATAATATTTATTCTTTAATTTTATGACATGTAGTAGAATAAAACCTAAGTTCTGTCTATAAATATATCAATATGTATTTTACTCGGTAGTTCCATAAATTTACGCAAAAGAAAAATCATGACATAAAGTAAAAAAATTCAAATGGGACGATCCCTCCGTCTTACGGTGACCACCTGCCCATGCCACCGAGGCAGAGATTTGGCGGTTATGAGATTATTCGAAAACTGCTGAGCGTGCGTAAGTGATGTCTGCGTATGAATATCATTTAAAGAACGTTACATGTGTATACCCATTTCACGTTCACCATTACTTATTAGACTCATTAAATCATACTTATGCCAGGCGAAAATATGATATTTTGTAGTCCTTTTAGGTATGGAAATGGCGGAGAATATTTTAAAGGGTATAGGTGTGCACAATATAACTTTATCTTTAATATTACGTCATAAACACTAGACCAACCAATGAATGTCTCGTAGAGACGAGTTGTCGGCGAGAAGACTGCGTGACGCGTGTACTGTGTTGTCCTTACCACTGCGCTTCTGGTCCTAGAATACGTAAAGTACGCCCAACAAACAGTGCATAATTCAGCGCTAAAAGCATATCTTTAAAATTATAGGTTTGTCAATTTAAAAAAAAAAAAAGCAATCCCAGACAATAATGTTTGCCAACTTACAGAGAAAAAATATTTATCGAGTATTAGTTTCTGAAGAACAATTTCTAGCGCCGAAATCTCGTATATTTAATTGCGGCGCAAGCGATCACGCTTAGCAAATGCATCAATCTGGGTAAATGTTTGCTCATAAAGTTGGCAAACATTATCTACGAGTGTTGTTTCGTAATTTTTCTATTCTGACTTTCGAAAACGTGTAGATTCCAATTTGTGTGTTTTTTTCTTTTATTTATCTGTAGTCGAAGAGAATGTGTCGGTGTGAGGAGTGACGTCCTACATTGCACGGCTGTGCGCGCCGTCGCTAGATTGATGCTTGGCTTTATTTTAGCACGTAAGACGCCCTCGGCGTGAGTAAACAAGGAAAAAAAGAAGCAGACAAGACTGTTGATGTAGCGCGCAGACGGAGAGTAGAGGATGTGGAAAGTAGAGAGAGAGGCCATTGTGTGTGGCTGGCTCGCACGGCCAGCGATAGCCGCGGCCAGCTGTGGCGAAACGCATCAGCAGCACTGCTTTGTCGCATGTCGACGTCACAGTCGGTCACGCCTCGCTAGCAGCTTGCCAACCTTGCTCAACAACCACGCAGTCAGCAGCTTCACACTAGTACTGTAAACACTGCGGCTGCACCACGTTCAACAACACCACGGGCTACATTACCCTCTTAGGTTCTTTTGTATCATATATGCTACACAGGGCCGCAACAACACAAAGCCCCATGGGAAAAGAGTGAGTGAGTGAGTGAGAAATTTGGTCAGCGCTTAACATCGAGGTCTTTAGCGCTGGTGAGGGGTGATATGATGTGAGTATGGAGCACAGCCGGAATGAAGGGACGGGGGAAACAGGAGATCCCCAAGAAAAGCCGCTGACCAACGGCATCGTACGGCACGATTCCCACATGTGAAAATCTGGGGACTAACCGTGCCTTGGTGGGAGGCGAGAGGTCTGACCCCACAACCACCGCGGCCCTCCATGGGAAAACGAAGGAGAAAAAGAGGGGACAAACGTAGTAACTGCTGGTCTAGTTTTCATCTTCGAGGAGGTACCATGGAAATTATAAAATTACTTAAAATTACATATTATATTACTAAAATATATAACACGTACAATTATTGCATGTAGGCATGTATATTGTTTAAGGGGTATTGATCCCTACCACCTTGGATTTATCTGTTTTTTTTTTTCTCGATAACTTCTATTCCAGTCGATGTATCAAACTTTTTGTCACGACAGGGCATAGATACAAACTTAATCGATGTTATGTAATCGCTGGAACCATAATATATTCATTATTTTGCAACGGGAAACAGCTAAAAAGGAAAAATTGCTTTATCTACGGGATTGACTACAGAGGCCACAAAATTAATAGAAACAATGCCATATGGGTTCGAAAAAGTGAATGAAACAATAAACTATGCCTTGTCAGCGTGAAAAAAGTAGAACAATGTGTCTATTCCCTGATTTATAAGAAAAACTGCAAAACCGATCTGACAGGGATCAATCCCCCTTAAGGTTTGCCCCTGCTTCAAGGATTCAGAGGAGGGCAATATACTCTTGCCTCCTTTTTTTTTTTTTTTTTGTTGTTGTTTAGCCGTTGATTGTACATATTGCACACAAAGCTCATGTACGCCCAGCAGTGTACCATTCCAGACCCAGTGTACAATGTTGTCTAGTATCTCCACTGTTTAAAGTCATTTGCAACACCTTGCAGCTGTGCGTTATTTATGATTCATATCTGTATAATCGAAAACATTCATCAGCCCATCTTATGTACAGAACAATTAAAAACAATAATATGTTCGCATCACGTTGAGATATAAACTAATGTGGGTCTGAAGAGGTTATATTTTACTATGACCCCTGCTCCCTTCTCTTTTTGTTTCCTAAGATTTTCTCAATACATCCTTACCAAGTGAAAATATTTCTAAATTTTGTAAAATACAGTCAACAACAGGATACGTTTTGAGGCCACGGGTTCATATATATGCTGCGTTTGCTACAATTTCAATTATAAAAATGAGCATACATCTTAAAACCGTCATATAGATATGTTGAAAAATATTGTCGCTGTGTAGTCTATTTTTTTTTTCAAAAGAAAAGAAAAAAGGTAATATATTATTACGGCCAATTGAGAAGTTTAATACATTTCCTTAATTCGTTAACCAACCAAAATTATAACATTTTTTGCTTTGAAAAAAAAAATCAGGCTATTTGGTAAAACCATATTCAACAAATCTATGTGGCGGTTTTATGATATATGCTCACTTCAAATAATTTAAAAATAGCGTAAATTTGGACCCGTAACCTTAAAGGTAGAAAGAAAGGACGTGAAAGTTGACGAATCGTAGATTGTTGACAGGGAAAACAACTTTCATATCGCAATGCGTCCCTATCCATCAGTATATTTCTAGTGCGATTAAAATTTCCAGGTTGCAACAACAGTTACAACGGCGTCCATAAACAAACTTTTACGTCAAAATGAAAACATTCATAAATTTGAACATTTAATCAAATACACTAAAAAGCAATACCGAACATTTTGTACAACTCTGCGACAACGCTGACTGCATTTCAACCTCAATGCAACAGACAATAGCATATTTGATTTTATTACATTAAGATTTACGCTACCGATATAACGATGTGGAGGAAGAATTTCTTTCCTCGGTAAAGAATCAGCTTTCGCGTTTGTCACAGCCGAAAATAAATTACTTAAACCGAAACAGTAATATGACAAACACGTTAAGAGAACAATTATGGCAATAGGTAAGCAGTACCATTATTTTAATCAACAGTTCCAACTAATGTCGCTAGGTTATTTTTCGCATGCTTCACTATGTTATCAGCATGAACAGTCCGATATTGGTCTCTATTGTATTTGGTTTAAGTGTTATCAGAAAGTGATGGCCTTCCGGACCTCTGCCCTACTTGTGGAGCTGCCAGTACTGCGAGCCGAACCATGCCACACCTTCACTTTCATAATATACTAGTTGACTCTTTGCGGCTTCGCCCGCGTGTACCATAGAAAAGAGTAACTAACTTTAAATTACGTATTAACTGATGGTGTTACTATATTCCCTGTATATCTTTAAAACAACAAATACCAACAGCTTTATTAAGTCCACTTCGCTGTACGTACTGGGCGCGGTTTACCGCAATTTTCATAACCATTTTTTTTTTTTAATTTTTTATTTGTACCAGATATTTTTTTCTTATTTTAGACACAAAATATGACTAAATTTGGCTCTTATGAAATGTATTTATCGCTCATAGTTTTCGCGTAATGGCTAGTTAAAGTCATATTTTGCATGTTTCCGTTTTAAGAACTACACTTAAACCAACTGATACACTAAACTAAAAAAAATTGCAGTGGATAAAGACATTGCAGGCTACAATGTCATGCTCATAAAAATAAACAATAAGAATTATTTGTATTTTCAAAAAAATTTGAATTTTTAAAATTTTTATTTTCAGTTTCAGCATTTTTTTAAAATAAAAATAATTTTTATTTTTTATTTTTATGAGCATGACATTGTAGCTTGCAATATCTTTATACACTGTGATTTTTTAGGGTTTGGTATATCGGTTTTAGTGTAGTTCTTAAAACGGAAACACGCAAAATATGACTTTAACAAGCCATTACGCGAAAACTATGAGCGATAAAAAAATTTCATAAGAGCCAAATTTAGTCGCATTTTGTGTCTAAAATAAGAAAAAAATATCTGGTATAAATAAAAATAAAAAAATGGTGACGAAAATTGCGGTATACCACGCCCTTAATTGCTGAACACCTTTGTTTTTAATTCATCTTTATTTCTCTATAAAATAGCTGCCCGGCTGCAGCTTTACCCGCGTGAAATTATGAATGTAAACAGTAACTCTGGATAAAATATGTGATGAAGGCATTTAGCTACCGTACTCAATAACAGTGAACTATAAATTGTCTTAGCTCAGTGTAAAGATATCGCGCAATATGCTAGTATGATGTCATAGTAATTCCCATCGCAAAGTCTTGCACGGGATACGAACCCGTAACACTACCCCTACCACACCACAAACTTTATACAATACCTGAGTGAATATTTAAAGACAGGCCGTGATAATTCTTTCGGTAATACAGGCTACAGTCCGAAAGAGGATTTATTTATGAGTAGGTTGGGAAAAAGAAAATACTGTTGAATTATTTCTCCATGATCATTCTCTTTTTTCGGGATACTGTTAACATTTTTCTGCATTCACATCCTTAATTTTCGAGTTTCATAAAATCCTGAAATTGATTTGTACAAATTTACATAAGCTCATTCTTATCAAAAAATCATCTCGATGTCTCAACGTGTATAAGTGATACAGATAATTATTTGAAAACACATTTCATTTTTTTAACAGCTTTCAAAGGACGAATTTCGAAAAATTCTAAAAATACTTTTTAGATATTTACTCAAGCATCATTTTAAAGAAATATTCACCCCACTATCTGAAATGGTTTACGAGAAATCACGGATTAATGAAAAACACATTTTAAGGCTTTTCACCCCCTTAATTATTGAATTTCAAAAAATCCATTCTCAGTGGGTGCCTATGGGGCAAGTAGAAGCTTCCCTCAAAATTTCATAGTTCTAGATCCAGCGGTTTGGGCTGTGCGTTGATGAGTGAGAGAGTGAGTGAGTGTGTCAGGACACTTCATTTTATATATTAAGATAAAGCGATCACTTTGTAAAGCCGCCCCAACAGGCATCAATGCTCTACTGCGACATCAGGCATTAACTTTTGAGATAAATTAAAAGTATGTGCCATGTTACTGTGGCGTAGCCAGGAATTGTGAAAGGGTTGTGGGTTTAACCTGAGAATAACATACTGAACCCCAACTACTTTAAATAAGGAGTCCAGGGGACCCTCCCCCAGGAAAATAATTTGGGTTTTAAGGTGCAAAATAGTGACATTTCAGTTATTTTCGTAACGGAAAATTGAAAACTCTATTGGTAAAAATGTTATTTTTAAAACAGTTTTCTTCAAGGGGGGCAAAAGGGGTTATAACCCCTATCCCCCCCCCCTTCTGGCTACGCCCCTGCTATGTTATGCGTAAATAAGTATCAAAAGTATTCACTGGAATACGGTCTCAGTTATTGTATGATTGTTCTGAATCGTTATTCAAAACATTTTGTATGACAATACTACCACTACAGTACCATTAGACACACACAGAAAAATAGAAGCATCATGACATTATTCTTCAATTTCTAAATAGCCACGACTGACGAAATACTAGTTACGCAGAAATTCAAAACAATATTTCTGCTTAATGTTGATTTGGCTTAAGTATGTCCATATATTTTATGTACTCTTGTATCCACACACATAGTATAATTTCGTATGTATCAATATTTTCATATAAATACATACTGCCACAACATATCTAATTGCGAAGTACGCCTCGTCGACTGCTAACAGCAGAACATGTGTGACAGCAGTTATCGTGAAATAATCAGCTGTAACGACCACTATTACGCAAGAGACAAGATATAATGTGCTTGAAGTTCAACCGTCAAAATCTGAAACGTTGTATGAAAAATACTTAACGATGGGAACTAATCGTTTGAATCAGAGCTGCGTCAAACGTAATACTTTGTCGTACTATGACAAAGAATCACAAAATAATTAGCCCAGCACTAATGAAGCTATCCGAACGTTTTATGTAGTTCTGACAGCACGTAAATGACCAAACTACGTTCTTAAAATCATCTACTTCTCTCTGACTGTTTTAAAATGATTCATATTCTGTAACTATAAAACAGTTATTTACCACTAGAATATTACGAGCAACGTAAATTTGTAACAAATTATCACGCGTACTGGAAACAGTTCCGTGAATTAGTTTTGTAGACGATACTTGTGAGTACATTTTACTCTTACGAAACAATTTTAGCTCTCATAGTCATAATTTTTTCACAACGGTGCGTCAAAGTCAAAATTTGCTTGTTACACTGCCACGCAAATAGTGAAAACCAACTGACCTACTTACACAAAATAATTCACTGCGAACTTACATTCCATGACCTATGCAATAGAACCTTTCAAAAAAACCACAACGTAATATTTTGGATTTAAAAAAATCGCAAAAGTACAGACAAAAAGTTGCAAATTCAGCAATTAAAACCGTTCCCAGGATTTTTTCAAATGTTTTATTACGTAGCCCACAGTTAAGAGTTGACTGTATATCGCCAACATACCCTTGAAAACACTGTAGTTTCTTACAACATGTACGATCGGGTGATGTACTTCTGACACACCGTAGCTCTCTGCAAACCAATAATAGGCATCAAATATTACAATAGCTGGATTCTTAGTGGCTCAGTCAAATAGGGTACGGCTTCAAGCACAAGCGAAAGCCAGTAATATTTTGGTAAGCAGAACTTGCGTTGGAAACCAGCAAACAGTCAAGTTTTCACCCGATAAAGCATAATCTCTGCCCATAGTATGTTATTCCACTGTGAATTATTTCACGTACGTTAGTCAATTGGTTTTCACTATTTACATGGCAGCACAGTTATGAGTAGAGACCTGAAAAATTCGCGTTTTCTTTTGGCCCCAAGCTATAATTCCAGTAAGTGTATGTTCGTGCCACTTTCGCAATTGGTCCGTGAATTATTTGACACTTCATGGAAGTCGCTTAGCCAATAGTACAGAAGCAACTAAATGCAAGTATGTATCACTGCGTCATCGAGCAGCCAGTGAGCAGATAATGTCTGCTTGAATACACACATGTTCTTGGAGGCTAGCTTACAGGTCAGTGACAAAACTACGCCAGCTAAAATTGTTTCGTAAGAGGGAATTGCACTCACAAGTATCATCTACAAAACTACTTCATATAAATATAAAATTATGACTTTATCACACTTGAACACGTCTTAAGGACACCGCCTACCAGCGCGTTATACGCTCAAAAGCGGCGGAGCTGTAACGGCTACCTTGTTGCGCGCACCAAATTCCACTACGAGCTAAGCGCTGAACAACCGTGCAAGATTCCCACCGATTCATTTTTACTGTAGGTCTTCAAGCGGCTACCATTTAATTTTATCGATGGAGACTATTTAAAAAATGTACAGAGCCCGTTTCTGAGCTTCACGTATATCCTGTTAGTACATTTTGAAATAAGGAAATATGAAAAGGTACGGTAGTTTGTAACTATGTTGGAGGACTGCAAAACAGTATTTTTATTGCCCACGGTGTCCTACCAATGACATTGCGACCTGGCCCGAGGTGTGTTTTTTTTAGCACGTTGGCACAATGGACACATGTGGAATAGTTTCGTAAAAAACCCTGTTTACGAACAAACTACAACGTATTGTTATGTGCGTGGTAGCCGGTGCCCGCCTTTTCGCACAGTTGCGTCATTAACGCATCTAATTATATTGATACAAAAATAATCGTGGGTTCTATATACGATGTAGACCTACGTAAAGACAAACATACTAGCAAACAAACTGTATATGTAGGATCACGTAGTTCAAGTGGTACAACGCGCTTCAGTGTAGCCTTTATCACTACTTTGCTTCTGAGCGTCGGAAGCGCAAAACAGATGCAGGTAGCCACGACGAACTTGTTTTTAACACAGCGTTTAGCTATGCCATGTTCATGTGGGTCGCCAACAAGATTCTTATCTTAAGTGGGAGTGTTAGACAATTTTATTGTAGTTTTTGAGCCGTACCATTTGTACAAATTGCATTATCAAATTTTTCTCTTCGACCAAGCATTGGATATATTATTGGTAAACTGCTTGACATAAATAATAATGAAATCTTTCCTTAATTTGTCACACAGAATCATTGCAAGAGAATACTTTAAAGTTATCCTATAATTATCTACGATGTTTCTGCATGACAAATTAATGATTGATTCTATTATTAGTTATGTCAAATTTACCAAGAATATATCCTATGCTTCGCCGAAGAGAAAATTGCTATAATACAATTTGAATAAATGTTACGGCAAAAAAAAACTAAAAATGCAATAAAATTGTCACACTCTCCTTTAAGGTCGTACGCGTTCAAGTTTATACTTTTTTTAGTGATATTATTTTTTGCACCAAAACGAGAGTAGATGTAAAAAAAATCTGCCTCGCAGTTTTGTTTAAAATATACTTCTCCATGCTGGCTGATGTTTTTAAACACAGTAAATTCTATGGTTTTAGTTAATTATAAAATTAACGAAATAACAGTTAATTTACTTTTTAGTCAAAACCGTATAATTTCATGCTTTGAAATTTTTAGTTATCACGGCCAGAACCATTATAAACAAAACTGTCCAGGCAGATTTTTTATATCTGCTCTCGTTTAGGTTAAAAAATAATAATAAGTATCACAAAAACAGTAGGAACTAAAGAGCACGGCCTTAATACGTTTTAGTTATTTTGTCATAAAGTTAGGAACCCGTACATTAATTCTGGCATGACATTAAGGTGGCCGTGTGCCAAGGCCACCGAGAGGCGTACAGAGCTTCGGCCGTTACCAGATTATCACATAACTGTTCACGTTAGTGATGTCCGCTTAGCAATGACATTTTAAGAACGTTACACGTGTGTATATACTCATTTCAAGTTCATTATTACTCATTACAGCGTGTTATTTAGCGGCCGAAAATGAGTGTTTTGCTGCCTTTTAAAGGTGTGAAAATCTCGGCGCAATATTTTTTAAATCGTATAGGCGTGTACTATATAACATTATCTTTAATATTATACCATAAAATGTCAGGGTCGTCACCGAGTGTCTCATACAGACATGTTGGCGGAGAGAAGTTCAGTGACTTGCGTCTAGAGGCTAGGATGAGGCGTGATACGCTTGCTGTCTCGCCCTTACCGCTTCCGCACTTCTAAGCCTCTACCCAGCGGTAGTTTCCTTAAAAACTTGGATTAAGTTAAATTTGTTCATAACATACAGTATTTAAAAATAAAGCCAAGCAAGGCATACATAACATGTTTACTTATTAGGCTATGTGTGTGTTTATTATTACTGTTGTGATCCATGAGATCGTAGTTAAGGATCAACTAATTTTTCATTGATTTCAATCTCACATAACATGGATGAAAGAACGCACGCTTGTACTTACAAAAATATATTAACTTAAGTATTGGTGCAGGTAATGACAGGCTCTAAACATCAAAATTCAATCATAAAAATTAGTTACAAAGAGACGAGCCTAAAATGAAGGCATCCAGGAAACTAGCGCCTTATGGGCGTTCCGGAGGGGGAAAAATCATAATTTGATATTCGTAATAAACAGTGTTTGTTTTGTAGACGTTACTTGCGAGTAAACCATCTTTTTATAAAAAAAATAGCTCAACCTGTTTTCCCATAATGGCATTTCAAAGTCCAAATTTGCAAGTCATAGTTCATACACCCACCCCTCGAAAACCAATTAACATAATTAAATAAAATACTCCACAGTAAAAGTACATGTCACAGGCTACTAAACAAAAACCCAATACAAAATATTTTTGTATTAAAAAATTATAATAGTAAAAATAAAATAATTAAATTTCAGAAATTTTTTTTTAAAATTACAAAACATTGTTTTAATGGGTTTTTATGTATGTGAAGTCCTAGCCCATGCCATGTACTTTCACTGTTAATTATTTTGTTTCATTATGCTGATTAGTTTTTGGGGTGTAAAAACTAAAAACCTGCAAATTTTGACTTTGAAATGCCATTATGGGAAAACTGGCTGAGCTAATTTTTTTTTTGTAAGAGGATAATGTACTCCTAAGTAACGCATACAAAACTAACATTGCTTTATACAAATAAAAACTAGTGACTTTTTTCCCCTCTGGAACGCCTTCAATGTGTTACCCTGCCCCGAGGTCCCAGCTGTTTATTTATTTATTTATTTATTTATTTAGACACGTACAAAATTCAGCACTAGGCCGGTTTACAATTTGCCGTGTGTTATACATATACTACAATTTTTCTAATTAGTATTGTTTCGAAAAAAATACAAAGTACATCTACGTTTCTTACACTGCAGCACAGTTACTGTATTGCTGGCAGCAGCACTCTATGAACACACGTGTGACCTCGTCTGTAAACATGGCTATACTTACAAGGAACCTACTACACAGCTAGTTTAGTTGAGTCGTTACTTTACAACCGTGTACATGCTTGGTCATAAAACTTCTTGCCGTGCAAAACGTTTGTGTGATGCCGCATGACGGCAATCAAATAACGTGTTTACTTCATCGTACACGACGTGTAACATACGAGCAACATATGGTGACACAGTTATTGCTGTATGGTTTCTCTTCGCCACTGCAAATATCTAAAGTCATCACGTCACTCCCTTACTTCGACCCAAATGTTTTTTTTTTTTTTTTTTTTGCTAACACAGTTAATGAAGTTTGTGTCGGTACAGTTGCAAATTACTTAAATATTTTTTAACCAAATGCTTTGAAAAATTTGAAACCACTATTTTGCCAGAGCGTATTTTAAAATAATGTACCGTTTGTTAGAAAAAAATTATATTGATTAATTTTGGCTTATTTTGACTACAAAATTTGTGCTATTTCAGGGGCAGAAATCTAAAATACCATTTGGTGTGTTGCAACAGAAATAATCAGATACAAACGATAATATATAAGTGTTAAAACTGTCAGAATGAATTTTCGATATACTTATTAATATGCGTTAAAAAAATTATTTTCGGAACCACTGCAAAACTATAGAGAGAGAGGCCTTAATGGTCAACACTGCACGGACTGTACTCAACTCGAAAGTGAATATTTGGTGAATGGAACAAATGGTTGGAAACACAGTTTTATTAACACAAACAGCATTAAACCTCAGAATAGGGATTCAAAGTGGCAACAACCATTCTCGATACATGCATAGCGATGATAGCGAACCATAAAACATTCTCACATCCTCTCAAATATCCCTCGTATGCGTTCTACGACATTATAGACTACACAATACACAAAAAGTTGTACTTTTACACAAACAAAACTCTTTGGAAACTAGTTGGAAGTATACAAAAATATTTTAAATTTAACACGAAATGCTTGGAAATATGCAAATATGTATGTATACTTACAAACATTTTTGTATATTTACAAATAATAATTTTGTATCTACAAACAAAATATTCTTGTAAAGTTTACGATTGTTTGAAGTGACACAAAAATTTCTTTGGCAACCAGTTTCTACAACAATTTTTTTGTAAGTGTAAAAATAATATTTTGTAAAATGTGATACGCCTTCGAAGGTTATTTTGTTCCACGCCCCACAATCTGCACATAAAAATATGTCCCAGTTGTCTCCACAGGTATTTTGAAAGTTTCACCACTTTAATGACCTGCGAATTATTGTTGTAGTGCCTATACTGATAAATGCTTTTGACATCGGTTTACAAGCTTTTTCTGGTACAAGTACGAATTGTATTTACTGTGTACCAGCCAGTTACTCGACCGTTTATACTTACGTTTTCCAAACCTGGGGTTATCACAAAATAATCTATTACGTCCTGTAGGCCTACATTTGCATAGTTTTGACCCTAAATGTTGGCAAAACTCTACATATTAAAAGTAACTCACTAGTGCGCTGAACAAATGACTGCGTAGCGCGTGCATGCCTCGTCCCAGAATAAACACGTGCTCACGTTCGGCACACAAAACAATAGCAGTGAAACAACACAATAAGTATACACGGCACTATCACTGTCATTTGTCAATACCAAGCGGCTGATGAAACAGGAGAATGGCATTTGCAGTACGTACATATGCTACATACGCAATCTTGAAATTGCGCCCTGTAGCACTTTCCTTATCAATAAGGCGCGCAAAGCCGTGCAATTCAGTCTACGAAACTACGAACCCAGCGTTCTCAATCAGGCCTTTAGTAAATGCCAAATTTGGTTAGCATGCGTTGCGTTATATTATACAGGACAGGTAATTTGCGAATACGGGCTATGCCAAGTGACTCCGACATAAAAAATTAGTAGAAAATACCCCATGGCAAAAAGTTACTAAGACCCTTAGTTTACGAGAAAAGTTTCACTAAAGATGAAAAAAAAAAAAAAAAACAGCGGAGTGTACCTATCTTGTAAACAAAGGGCCGGGTGGCTCTTATCCAAAGAGTATTTTCTACTCAGTTTTGGTCAGTCACGTGGTTCAGTACATATCTACGAACAACCTTACCCTACCCTACATTTCCATTAATTTTCTGAAATTTAGTCAATTTTCTTGTAAACAAAGGGTCTGACGACTTTTTACCAAAGAGAAATTTCTATTTAGTTTTGATCACTTATTTCCATACCTGCGAATTACGAGACAGCCTGTATTTTATTGTATGTACACCCTGTGTTGGGCCAACGTATTTATAAATTACCAAACGATTTGCACACAGTAGCAATAACTCAGAGGAACGTCATCAAGCACATCACTAATTTTGCGCCTCGGTTTCTCTCGAATGTTAATGAATTCTCAAAATCCAAATGTAAATAATTCGTGCAGTACTTAAGTCGTAGCAAACTTAAGCTTAAAATCGTTAAGAGCAATATACTTTACCTTAAGGCATTGTGTCCCTATTTATACTGTTTTAGTAAGTTTTATTTTTTAAAACCTGAATAGCAGATATCGCAAAACCGTTAAACAGAAACGATGGAGATTTTTTGTACTGTGCAGCCTAATTATTGACTTTTAAGAAAATTTAATTAATTCCATAACTAATCAAAATTATAGAAAATTCAATTTTGACAAAATCTCCTGTTTCCCCGCCCCTTCATTCCGGCGATGCTCCATACTCACCTCATTGTCACTCCTCATCTCGATGTTAAGCGCTGACCAAAACCTATCTCTCTCTCTCCCTCTCTCTCTCTCTCTCTCACACACACACACAGCAGTATGTTTTACATGCCGTTAAGTGTGACGGCATAATTTATTTATTCGTGGAAAAATTACATTAAATCAAACGAATTCATTAGTTTACGACTCAGGTTGGTACAGTTTTCCACGTAAAGTAATTTGGAAAATTATTTTTTGCCATTTTATGGGCTCCGAAAATTGTTAGGCGTGTCATATATTTGAAATATAGAAGCATAGTTTTAAGTGTGCTTCCATTCTCTTACTGAAAATTTTAGGAACACGTTTACTAAATTCGTTTTAAAAAAGAACACGTGCGTCACGCTACGACAACTTTCAAGCGCCAAGCCTCCCTTCTAACAGAATTTAAGTAAAGGCATTATAATTGTTTTTTTTTTGTTAGAAATCTGTAGCTAAATCTATGAACTGCTATTCCTGAGTACCGCATATATTTGTAGCACATTATGAAAGGTACACAGCAGTATGAAAAGAGGCAGTTTTATGTTGAATGGCATCGAAACATATTGTATAATGTGCGTGATTTGAAACAGTAAAATAAGCACGGCTTTCTATAGTCATTAGTATAGACACACATATGAAAAGGCAACGTGTTCAAATAATCGACAAAGAAGCGACAGCACACTTCTTTCTTACCACAAAATGTGGGACACGTACGGATATTACAGCTAATTACTAGACGAAATGGGTTTCTTTGATGCCGTGAGCTTTCACGTACACGGAGGGGGGAGGAGGGCAATTACACATGACATTCGAATTCGGGACAGTGAAAATTCCAACCATGGTCTGACGTCCTGGCTTGCTAGGAGAAATTTCCGCGTTAGCGGACACACATTAGAAAAAGTTTGAGGTTTCTATGTCATCGGAATTTATTGTCACGGGGACTGCCTACAGAGAAACGTTTTGCAACCAAAATGTATAATACCATTTATCTTACTTCTGATGACAACCAACCGTCAATAAAATCATAGTAATCTCTTAAAACCCCGTAGTAATAACGTAGCTTGCGGGCTAGTTAAATGTTTCCATAAGAAATTCGATTAAAAAATAATGTTCTTATCAAAATGTTGACATTAATATTGTGCCAAACTAATCTTTAAAATCAAAATTTACTGTTAACGACGTGAAGAAATTTCTTTGGGATGACATTTCGTTCGCTTTCACTGTATGTTTAATGTTTCGTGATTTTAATTCATTTATTTAATTTACAATTTTATTATAAATGTTAAATTGCAACTACGTGTGAACAATATACAGAATTACCATGAATCATCTTTAACGCGTACTTGCGTCTTTGACAGTCACTATCATAAGCACATAAAATTTTGAAATTTGTTTGGATAAAGTGGAACAAAATTTGATACTCGTAACTGCTCTACTACATTTTTGTAGATTTTTCTTTTTCTTTTGCATGGTATACCTGCTACTACAAAATAATTAAAATACCTCACAGGCCTGGCGTAAGTAAATATAGAGATTTACGTACATTCGGTTGGACTCCGTACCTGAGGAACCAATATATTATATGCCACCATTGACATTCCTGTTCATCTCGGTGGACCTACATTGCTATCATTCATTAGAGAGTTTCTAAATACCCTTGAAACCATAAGCAAATTAGACTAACAATATTTTAATTCTCACAAAACGCTCAAAAACTTTTAATACCGTAATACTTTTACATTGCGGGGTAACTTTGACAACTCAAAATTTTTGTTTTTATATTGTTTAGTGACGAAAGTTTCAAACATTAGCTATAAGGATAAAAGGAATTATTTAAAATACTCGGCTCAGATTATCTGTTTATTTACCAGATAACCAAAAAACTAATATTTTGAACAGTCAAAGTAGCCCCGAAAAGTGTCAAAGTAACGGTATTTTTTTTTTAATTACTGTATCTATAATTTTGACATATCAATGCAGATAGTGGTTTTTGTTCGAAAGCGATATCGTACAAAGTGACTGACCGCAACATCTTGTAACATTTCTTTAAATACGTGGCGTTTTAGAGTTATAAAACGTTAGGCATACCAAGTATACTGTAATTATATACTATTACGTTTCAGTCTTTGCAGCTGCACTAATAAAAGTTCATTGATTGTAATGGATACAGAGCATCTGTGTTACATCGTTTATATCGGAGATAATTTCTGAATATTAATATCGTTGCGTTTGCTGTTCCTCTGGCCAAACATTAAAAACGGGAAGTGCGCGTTAATTGTGAGGGCGGAAGCTGTAGTAGTCCGTAAAATGTAGTTATAATGTAAATTATTTAGTTTTATTATGTATATTGGTTTACGAGGTAGAATGAAATTAGAACATGCGAAGTTAAACTTTGAAATGCCCCTGTGGGAAAACTAGCTGAACTAAAAAACATACACTCCTAACGTGCAAGGTTCTCGTCGATCAATTTTGCTATTGGACGGTATAATTTTATTTGTGGAAAGTCTACAGTACAGTTCAGTGCACGATTCTATCAGAGTTTCACATGCCCAGTTGGTACATTTTGAAAAACGGCAGTGTGAAATAGTCGTTTTAAGCAATTTTGAAGGGTTTCGAAACAGTGTTTTTAGTGAGGATAGTGTGTTAACAATGGCATTCCCTCCTTGTTCGAAGTGTGTTTTGTTTTCGTACATTGACGCAACAGACACAGCGCGCAACGTACAACGTGATTATGTTTCTGTGCGAGCAGATAAAAAGAACGTGGTGGATCATGTCCCATTCAATTTATCCGAACATATTTCGCCTGCTGTGAACAAATATTTAGAAATGCTGTACATACGGCAGAAGAACATATTAAGTTTTACTATTTTTTGCTTTCAAAAATTCTAATAGGTAAAATGTTACATATACCACTATTCAGCAAATTCTACTTACACTACGCTACCGTACAGCCATGGTGATTTAACAGTTAACATATAATTACGCCGCAATGTGTGTGGCAAATTTTTTTATAATCATTATTTGCCCGACTGATTGCGACCTAACTATACATTACTAGCTTTATTGCCATGTCCGTACTGTAGCACAATGTAAATATAATTTGCGGTATAGTCGCCGATTTAACATTTTTCTTCTCAGAATTCTAAAATAGCGACAAATAATAAAATTCAATATGGCGACTGAAACCGATCCTTAAGAAACCCATTCAGTCACTTAACTTTTTAAAATATATCCCCACATTACTTTCCAAAAATTACAAGGAGCGCGTCTTACATCTATCTACTGTATACGCTTCGCTACTTATCTCATAAGCAAATAAAAACATACTGCCTGTAATAAATTCACAAAGTCAATATACCTTCACAAGCCTAATATTAAACACTCGATTTAAAAACTCCGAGAATTATATATCCTGAAATGTCTACATGTTTTCATTAAAAATTGCGGTTGATTAGCAATATTTAGTAACAGATTTCATTATTAATATAATTTTATTTAATAAAGAATAGTTTAAAAATAACGGTAATACAAACAACCGAAATGTGACGGTTACTGATAGATTCAACTCTACTAAACAATAGTGAATGTAATTCTCCGTGTTAACTGGACTAACTGATTAAAGAAGACAGGCGTTGAGTCAAGCTGACAGAAGGATGAGAGATTTTGGTCAGCGCTCAACATCGAGGTCTTACGAGTGCGGGGTAGATAAATAAACGCTGAAAACATATTGATTTCTACGCTTTCTTCGAAGCCAATATGGGTAAAATACTCAATGACAATCCTAGATAATGGTACTTGGCAACTTCATGAGTAAATATTTATCCAGAATTACTAATTCGTTACGCGTGATCTCTTGCGCCGCAGTTAAATGCACGAGGTTCCGGCGTCAGAGATTGTGCCTCAGAAGTTCGTAACACTGGAAACAATTTTGTTTAAAACACGTTGTCTAAAACTATTGTCTAGGATTGCTATTGTTCAATTATCGCAAATTGGCTTCAAGAAACTTATAGTTATAGATTAATACGTTTAGCGTTGAATTACGTACCACGCCCTCTTAAGCGCTGGTAAGGGGTAACATGATGCGAGTATGGAGCAGCGCCGGAATAGATCCCCAAGAAAACTCGGCGGCCAACGGCACCGCCCGTCACGATTCCCACGTGCGAAAATCCGAAGACCGACCTTTCCCGGAATCGAGCCCGGATCGCCTTGGTGGAAGACGAATGGTCTTGACCATTCGGCCTCCGCGGCCCCTTGACAAACTTTCAGCGGAATTATAAAGATTTAATATACGCTAAGTAAAAACAATTTGTGTTGCAAGGTTATTATTAAGGTTACAAGTGATATTTATATATGCACGTATATGTACAAAGAAAATACTTTGTACTGTTAGAGAAGCAGAAAGTTAACATTCGCACGCTCCTGTGCTGGAAGCCTAAGGAAAGCAGTGTACGTCTCTCCGCTTGAGTAAATTTTCATATTCCTAAAAAGTACAATAGTTTTTTTTTGTTCCACTATCAGGCTCTGTGTTTATTGAACGGCATGTTAAACTGGTTGATAATAAAAGCACCTAGAAAATATAATAATTTGCCAAGACAACAAAATACGAAAACATGCAGTTACAGTAAGCAAAATCCTGCGATTCACAATTAAAATTGGCCTAACAAATCTTTGTAATCATAGTGTACAGGGTACAGTACCATACTGTGCATGAATCCCAGATTACGCTACTTTCTTCCTAGGAATATGGTCGTAAACAGGATCGTGGTTTCCCAGAAGAAGAGCATAGAAATTTGTCTTTGAAATCTGATGTTGGTAAACGAGACAAAGACTATCAGCAAGGTGGCGCAGGGGCATCACAAAGGTCTGGCATTCAGTAGGCTGCGGGTTCGATCCCCGGCTCCAGTTATCCTTATTTCGGTTTTCCTTATTGTTTTCTCTATTCACTCCACGTTGATGCTGGGATGGTTCCTATGTCACGGTCTACTCCTTTGCGAGTAACATAGTGTTTGTCTCTAACGAAGCTGTCAAGACGTAAAGCCAAAAAAATAAATAAATAAAAATTTCATTGGCGCGTAGGCTTCTGGTCAGAGTCGTAGATGTGATGGATAGGTCAGTACTTCACCTGTTGTGAGGGAAAGTCGGTTGCAGTCATTCATGAAGTAACCAGAGGACATTGACCAGAGAACTAATTAATATATGCAGGGTATATGACGGCGGAGACGCGAGATAAACTCCCCCTTCTACGCCTAATCTTCTAAAGAAGGATGTGTAGCCCACGCTTCCTGGAGGCGTTTACTAACGGAAACATTACCGATAACTCTGCATACATCCTCGGTGCGCATGTCTGGTTGTTTTCGTGCTGATGTGCCACGACTCGAGCCAAGCACTGAGCCAACCGTCAGGAAAACATAAGTATTCAAAATAAGCTCCACGTGCCTATTGTGTAGGTTTGCCTTTAATAATCGTTACACGTCCGACAGTTTTCAGTTTACAATTACGTTTTGTACGTGTATCCAGAGAGTCTGAAACATAGATAATAAACCTGAAGAGACAGTTTCGCCAATATCTGAACGTACCGGATTTAATGGTCTGCGTTTGAGACGCGGAGATAGGGGAGTGATAAGGGTCCGAGTGTCATTCTCGATGATAGACCGCATTACCTCTATACGCAGCACGGTAAACTGACATGCAGCGTTTTCGTTGTAGTCGTTCTCCTGCAAGACTTTAAGCGGTAACCTCATAATTTAATTTGTGTGTAGTTTGTACTAACGGCTAATAAATGCTACTAGAGTTCCCTTTCGCGAAACCAGGTGGTATTTTTGGAGTTGCAGAAGTCTGAAAACAGTTTCGAGGGGCTGTAAAATCATGTTTCTAATAAACATGCCACATTTTTTATGTTACGAAGCACAATTTGAAGTTTGTGGTATTTTTGTAAATAAACGCAATAGGAATAATATCTGCTGTTTGGCGTAAAAAATAAAATGCTTGACACGCTCCAACACCATTCCTGCGCCAGGGAGGGTCCATAGTTCTCGAGAAATAGTTCCTCTAAATATTCCATGCCCTCTAAAATGTTATCATCCGAATAAAGTGTGGTGCAAAACGCATTTTAAGCTGTGTGTATTTAAGATGGCAACTAAACCAACGTATGTCAAATAACCACCTGGCCACTACATGACATTTTCAAAAGAACAGTATGGGTAAATTTATTCCAGATAAAACAATTATGCAACGACTACGTAAAAAATTAAAGCCATTCGCAAAAATTTGGGCAAAGTGACAAAATAGAACACGCTAAGTTCTGTGAGAAAATGATAAATGGAGGCGTATGAATTATTGTATAGTATTTAAAGCCAAGTACAGGATTTTTTTTTAAATACACAAAACAACAGTTCCTTACTTTGCATATCGCTAGTATCTCAAAAAAGAGCACGCCATAACGAAATATAAGCCCCAGATTTACTAACACCGAGACAGAAAATAGGCTACATGGTACAGTCACCCCATTACCACCAACATATTGACACCACGACAAAAAAAATGTACTGATTGCATTAACTGCACCGTCTAACAAGCAAGATAAAACATTTAAAGGAAAGCTTAACTCACTCTTGAGCAGAGGTATATTCCCTATGACTGGAAGACAACCCTCGATAAAAAAACATAAATAAAAACGACTATAGTTAACATTATAGACACATGCACAGAAAACTAAAATTTAAAATGAAATATGTGATGACAAAACAGCAGACTACAGCAGACTCCTCAGGTGCTTAAATGTGTTACTTAATTAAACAAACTCTACGAAAACTAAGCATTCTTCTGAAATAAATTGTAATACTTTGACAAATCGTCACGGCATTTAATAAGCAATATCCTATAACAGTAGAATTTTATGTCCAACATAGTAGACACAAATTCACTAAGTAAAATGGCTGTAGTATTAGTTTGAACCCGCTGTCAACTTTCGCATATGTGTCTATGTAGGCGGAACCTTTATTTGTTCTATCCCTGTACTGTTGTCATGCTACCTGAACAGCTGTCGTGAGTACACTTTCTCCCAATTACACAATCAATATCAATGTTCACATGTCTGTGGTCACTCTTGACGCCCAGGCCACGTAACCTGTCTTCCTATGTCCGTGGTCTGAAACTGGTTCTCAGTCAATGAATGATCTCCGCACAGTCGCCAGTCTAACAACGTGATAACTATGGAACACGCACATGCCAGCCGACAACACACAGTATGCTGGTATGTCAGGTGCCAACCTTCAGTGATGCTGCCGGTTGTCATTTGGACTACAGCATGAAAATTCTGGACACAAGTTCTGGTTTGAATCCTATTAGGTCTTCGGCTCTATACTTAAGCTAAGCCCTCTCTGTATTACGTATTACCTTTACTGCATTTTAGCAAGAAAGCACCAACAAAGCAAAAATCTTGCTCGAGCGAGAAACGACTACTATCATTTTACAGCCAAAAACAGCTACATATAAGAAGTAAATACGCTCAGAATGTACGAACACATCAAGGAAAAATAATATTTTATCGTCACCAAAATAACAGTATGTTGACATCACTAACATTTTGAGACAACCAAAAAATTATTGTGTGTTTACTAAAAATTATTTTCCAAGGAGTACTTCTTATAAAATTTTATTTTATTGACTGAAACTTTATTAAATAACGTTATACCGAACCACAGAGCTTATGGTGTCATGGATTTCAGATTGTTTAGTTAGCCTGCGGTGTGAAGGACGCGATAGTGCGGTTTCCTTTGCCTCGAAACCTAAGTTTATACTTTAATTTTTACTCTGGACGTAAAATCAAACACGCAGTGTTACTTTAAACTGTGGTTTAGGGAGTGAATGTGGTGGAGAATGAACTACTTCGGTCCCTTGTTTAGCCGCATCTGTCCGTTGAACTGCGCGCAAACACATATGCATACATACGTATTTATAAAGCCTTCGCATATGTCAAGATACTCAACATATTGACGAAATAGTACCGTAGTCGCCTAGTAAAATTTAATAGTACCCATCCACGCATGACTAAGATATAGTCGGACCTTAAGGAGGCGTGGTACATAATTCAAGGCTAAAAGCTTTAATCTATAACTGTAGGTTTCTTGAAGCCAATTTGCGGAAATTGAACAATAGCAATCCTAGACAATAGTTTTATCCAACGTTTTAAACAAAATTGTTTCCAGTGTCACGAACTTCTGAGACAAAATCTCTGACGCCGGAACCTCGTGCATTTAACTGCGGCGCAAGAGATCACGCGTAAAGAATTAGTAATTCTGGATAAATATTTACTCATACAGTTGGCAAATACCATTATCTAGGATTGTCATTGAGTGTTTTATCCATATCGGCTTCGAAAAAAGCGTAGAAATCAATTAGTTTTTTCAGCGTTTATTTATCTACCACGCACCCTTAACCACCTGAGTAAACGAGTCAAGCAAGAGTCATCGTCGACCGTGTTCGTTCATTCAAGTAAAAGCACCATACTAAAAGAAACATATTGTTGTAGGTGCCAGACTTCATTTTAAAATTTGGGTAACAGTCTAGTTTGGTTGTAGGTACTACCAGGATTGTTCCTATAACAATTTGTCCTCCAGAAATAGCCATTTCCTCGTCATTTTTAATTTTCATAGTTGTACCACATACTTTTTTCTTCTTTTAGACATAAATTGTGACTAAATTTTGCTCTTATAAAATATTTTTACCCCTCATAGTTTTTGCGTAATGACTATGAACACTTCAAAATTTTAATTTTACGGTTTTACCTACGCCAACCAACTGACACACCTAACTGAAATAATGTACAGTCAATAACAATGATGTAGGCTACGAGGTCGTCTATAAATACAATAAATAAATAAAAATTTGTATTTTAAAAACAATCTCGAATTTTTAAGTTTTAATTTCAAATTTTAGCAATATTTTTTGGTTGATCTATGAAGTTGAGGCCCCCTGATATAAAACCAACTGTCGACTGCAAAAACTTGGGCGGGACTACAGTAGGTTCACACAGTGGCGTCATTTATACTGGCAAGGGAGGGGGGATTCCTCCCTCCTGGGTTTAGAAGTAAATATGTAAAAAAATTGTGTACTTTGTTATTTAAATACTAACGTAAGCACAAAAAACCGAAGTTTTATTACTAAAGTTTCTAATTGGTACATGCTTAGTTAATAAAAAAGATGCGAGAAGGTCGCTGTCGTAAAAAAAAGTCTTACACCCCCCCCCCCCCCCCCCAAGAACAACCTGAAATGACGCCCCTGGCCGGCCACATTCTGTTTCCAGCCTCGGATGACACGAGGTTCAGCGGCGGCAGGCAGCTAGTTGGTAGCGCAGTAGTGTAAGGACTAGCACTGGGTCACCAGCCAGCCGGCCACACACATGGACAGTACGGCGCTATGCTCGCTGGAATGTTTGCCACGTGCACACAACCCGGAGTACTTTGTTGACTCGAGATACGGTGGCGGCTCCGGGACACAGTTACCTCGGGTCTGGCTTGTACCCTCGCCGATATCGAGGTCAGACAACTGTTCATGCTCCAGGCACTAGGACCGTCCACAAGATGTACTAAACACTCCTTGGCCAAGCAAGACGAGCAGAAGTCGCAGAGTAACTCACGAAACTTCATTTCACCGCAAATCAGACCATTTGTACGTAAAAATGAAGGGGAAGAAACGTTTTTGTAGCAATATGAACTAAAAAGTTGAAAATAATATTTAAATATAAAGGGTTTGTCAACAGTGATAAAATGTCCCACAATTCAGTATAGTTTATTTTTTTTAATAACCTTAAAATAATTACAGAATCACTAACCAAGTATTAACTATAATACAAAAAAACGTGGGGTGCTTGATATCAGTTGCGTAAATTTTTTATCGCTAACTATTCGTAAAGTTAGAGTTATTATAAAAAAATAAGGTAGTTTCCAAGCATCACGTCAGTTAGAAAATTGATTCCGGAACTCATCAAAATGGCTATTGAAACTACTCTAAGCAAATGCAATGAAATTTGCTTAAAACTTTTCACAAATGAAAAGATGCATCACCACTAAAATCGTCTGTCAGGTGATACCACTGCACGCCGTTTCATTGTCTTGCCGTAGAGGCTATACCGCACCAGATGAGCCGGTCAACATCGCCCTTGGCGCCGCCGTGCCGTGCCTCACTGACACAAACACACGGTCAGTAGGCGGGCTCGCGTTGCTATTTAAGTGACATGATTCAACACGTATACGACATAAGGCGTTTTCAAAAGCTCACGAGCTGGAGTAGGGTACGTTATCTCAGTCACGTGACCAGGTTTTGTCGAGCACCAAGAACTTTACGAACGCTGCAATGCTGTTTAAGGTTTTAAGGTGGCAGGAATCCGAAGAAAAAAATAAGCCGTTCATTCTTTACACGATACTTTAATTATATTTAAATATAATATTCGTACCATGATTGTTTTTGTGATATTTTGAACACGGTGCAACCGGTTTCACTTCGTGTGGTTATGTGTACAGTTGACTTATTTTTTTCTCGCACCAAATGGCGACTTTCGTCTGTTAACCGCCGCTCATCCTGGCTGCTCAAGAGCAAGGTAAGAGAGGATTTTATCGAGAGTCTCTCAGGTGTTCCATCACGGGTAAACTTCACTCGGGTTACATTTCGGAACACCTTAACCTGTTACTGAAGGGTTGCTTACCTATCCTACCCTCGTGAGATTTTTGAAAACGCTTATAGCTGCAGTGAAATTCACGACGTTAACCGCTGGAAAAACCTTAATGCCCGGTACACACTATTCATAATTCAGTTTAGAATTTCGTACAAAATTCTGTGCAAGTAGCGCTGCGACAGTGTGTACCGAAACTACGCTGTGGTTCCAGACAGAATTCTGTTCTTAATTTCACAGATAGAGCCCGTCCTATTTGTCATCGTAGTGTATGTTCACGCGCATGAGCAATGCACAGTTACAGACACCGCGCATGTAAAGTATGCGAGTAGGGTTGCATACACGATTTGAATTGAAATAAAATTCTTGTTTTCACCTGAACAAACGACCATCGGAGTTTTCAAAACCTAAATAATACATTGTTTCACTTATTTGGCAATTACACGTGTGTCTTGTACTGTGAAATAGTTTCCGGGAATCTTGCAGTTACACTTTATGGAATATAGCAACCAACATCACAAGTATATTTCCCTTCTTTATGTACCGATGTACCGAAACACGTTAGTAAACAACATAGTGTGTACATAACACACAAGTTTTGCTACATAAATCTGGTATAAAATCGCAACCGAAATATGTGAACAGAATGAAGTAGGCAATTGAGAAGAGAACGAAGGATAGTGTGTATCGGGCCTAAGAACAAGTCCTCGTATGTAAAATATTCGCCACTCCGGACACATGCCACGATTGAACGAACGCGCTGTCGACACGAGAGACGGGTTCAACACGAGCGAAGTGATGGGGTCAATCGACGACGACATTTCGTCGTGACAGGAGACGTCGCACCCCTCAAGCCGTCCGTCACAGTAAATCACAGTTGGCGGGTTCTGCAGTGGGATTTATGTCCGTAATAAAACACGCGTATTCTGGTCCGGCGACTGCCCACATCTACATAATATATATTTATTTATTAACGAACATTTTAACAGCAAAACATTACGAGCAGGGCAGAGATAAAATAAGTGCAGCGTAACGATAACCGGCCAATCGAAAGTTTAATTTATATTGAAAAATATCAGTGGTACGTAACACGACAGTTTCATTCGATAAGTCATTCGAAAACGACATCCAGGTGAGAAAAAAGCAATCCAATCAAGTGGTTTCTACCACATTAGTGAACGAACATTTTTTTTCCAAAGTGATGGGTTTCTGACAAACACTTGATTATACTGTACTGCTGTCACCTGTGGACATATACAACATGTGGCTGACTGTAGTATATGGAGCTAGTTGAACTTTGCTGTATCAACACTCAACTTGTAAGTAACTAGTGATGGTAGAGGATTATACTGTGTGATATCCATATTTTCCTTTTTCGCATTCCGGCGCAAGTACTTGTTCTTTAGGGAAGCGCCAAACAGGCGCTTCGTACGTTGTAACGTACAAGGAAATGCATTGTGATAATGTACGAAACGAAAAAAAAAAAAAAAAAAAACACTTCGTACAAGGACGGAATGTCGTTATGACACCATGGTCATTAAAATACAGTTTCTAAACCCTCCAACGTAGCTATAAAAGGTATCTCAGGCTGTCGTACTTCAAAATGAACTAACCGGATGTATGCGAAACTCAGAATCGTGCACTAAACTTTGTTACATACTTTCCATAAATAACTTTGCATGGTCGCCGCTTAAGTGAAAATGGATCGGCAGGAATCTTGCACTTGGCTCGTTGTGGCGATAAGGCATTTTATGTGCTCCTAAAGGTCGCCCTTATGACTCCGTCACTTGCAAATCTTTATTAGCACGCAAGAAGGCGGCGACCTTAATTAGTAATTACTAAAGCATGAAATAATTCTTCATCGGTTGTCGAAGATCAGTGTCATATTTAATGCCCAAGACGTAAAGATAGTTTATATTAAATATTAATGACTGACAAATTGACATTAAAAACGTTTGTAGGACTATACAGAAATTACTAAGCCGGCAATGAAAACATCGCACTAATATATTACAGTTCTTGCCAATCTCGTGAACTCCATACTTTGCCAGTAACAGCAGTATGAAAAATTATATTTTTCAAGTAATGTTGGAGGGCTCCGCAATAGCATGTGTTGTTTCAAAATTTACAATTTCGTCAAAGTTTGGAATTCATTTTCGCAGGTAGACAGAGTAAAAAACTTTCTTTAGACACGCTGCAACGTACAAGGCCACAAAGTCGCGCTACCCCTGTATAAATATTAATGTAAATGGCTTTCGTTACATGTTTCAGAGTGTGTAAACTAAACGATGGCTGACACAGAGTAGAAGCACGTGTTATGACAAGTTGTTGGGTGCGGTTTCAAAGAGATCCTTTCCCGAAACAAACTCTTGCGATGGAACAAATTCTTCGCCATAAGGTTGTGTAACAGATAAGCAAAGAAGTGACAGACCTTCTACAAGACAAGAAACATGTCGACTCGTCAAGGAGTTCGTGAAGAGATCACCGTAGAAGTAGCAAAACTGTTACAATACGACTGACTAACTAAAAGATGCTGTCAGACAGGCTGTTACATCAACAATGCTCCGAAAAATGTCGCACAGCTGGAGTCGTATTATTCTTCGCCATGAGAATGACGGTATACAGGATCGTCTAAGTAGTTCATATCTCAAGAAAGGTTCTCTAAAAAACTATTGTTGATTTAATATAAGTTTAGGAGCATGCGTTGGTTATTATTGGTGGTAAGGGGTGTCTGTGGCCTCCCTGTAACTCAAGCGCCCCAGGTAGGCACTGCCAGTGAAAAACACGTGACCTTGGTGTGTTACGCTATTATAACTGCGGGACTGCTCTGCTACAGCTAGCTACAGACAGCACCGTAGTTCGTTACGCACTCGCCTAGGATAATCACCTCTTCCGTTCCCACGCGTCTCAAACGTGACGAGCCGCGAAGCACGGTGCTGCTATGGAGGCTGCTCATATGTTCTGTGAAACTAAAAAATTAAGAGGGTGGGAAGAAGACGGGACATTTAAAATTAAATACCTTCCGCCATTCGTAACTAATTCTGCTAACAATAATTCTGCATGAAACACAAATACCAAACACGATTAATTAGTTGCAATGCGTCAATTTTTCGTTCTATACGTGAAAATATATTTTATTGTTTTGAAGTTAGGGAAGGGGGCCTTTGCCCCCTCGTGACACCCCCTCCTCAAGAAGGTACGTTTTAAGATGCTGCTGGCTGGTTGGAGCTACGGCGCGAATACCTACCCTCGTCGTCAGAAGTGCGAACACCGCTCGCCATGTACTTCGAGCAGCCAGCCAGCAAAGTAACCTGCTCTGGTCCACGACAGGATGTAGCATTACAGTCTCTATACTCGAATATCACATCACTAGGCCCACGAGAATTTTGCCCCAGTTTGTATCAGTGCCTAACGTGCACGTCTGCAGTTCTGCTTCGTGGTTATTGGCAGCAAGTCTTCGTAAGGCGACGTCTCTCATTTGACTGCGTCAATCAGAGTAAAGTTACTTCAACACAACATGCCTGTGGTTTGCGAGTAGAATCCCAAGAAACGTGACAGTTAAATCATCCGGCAAAGTGGGGCAAAATTCTTTTCGCGAAATGTTCGTTCTTCTACATCACTAACTTGGTTCATAGGTTAGAGCTCCTGGCCTGTGTGCAAAGGATCCCGGGTTAGATTTCCGGCCGGGAAGGTGATAATGCTACCTCCCAGGGTTCAGGACTACGTTTATGTTTCTCTCTTTACTCCCATCCCTGCTTTAAGGCAATGGAGAACCCCTGTAAATTCACCCTCTCCAACTTACAAATATGAATGCAAACGGCGTAAGCTAGTAAAATAACTTTTAAACCCGGCGGTGGAAATCAGTAATGTTAATGGCCAACAAACGAAAAAAAAAAAACTAATCTGCAAAAAAAGAATTGTACCCCAACAAAGGTCTAACGCTAGCAATCATTAATTTTTATTTAGGAATTTCGAGAGTCCCAAGATCCAGCAGAATCAAATTCTTCTTTAGTGTTTTATATTGGTCATTCGGGACAAAGTGAGCACTAAAAATTTAACCCTAGAAAAATATCACCAGCCGTTACTGCATATAATTCAGCATTAATTATAGTCCCCTTATTGCTTGTATGGTTGGCAGCGAAATTACGGAATATAGTTCGGTGTGTTTCCTATTTACATCCAACAACGCAGAAACAAAATCAACCGAACTCAACATAATCGTATTTTATATAATAAATATGTTTTTATTAAACTGATATATTCCTACTGACTGCACAATTTATCTTACACGCGCAAACATCAAGTGGCGTGTCCAGAGAGGTTAGATATTTCCCGTCGTTAGCCGTTACGCGCGGGATGATACGATTTGGCTGAAAATAGAACTTCAGCAGGGCTTTTTTGAGTGCTCACCTTATCCCGAACCACGTATTCTTTAAAAACATTTATTTTACGATTGATAGGCACGTACTGTTACTTCTTTTTTTATTGTTTGAGTAGTTCCCGATTATTCTCATCATTCTTTGTGTGTGTTCGTTAATGACACCTAACCAAGTCATTATATCACTGTCCTACGGAAGGTCGTCAACTTCCTTTCTCTTTCCAGTCTTACGAGCCTGGAACTTGAACCATGACGTCAGCTGCTACTTAAACGAGATGTTCACTAAACTTCTTAAATAGTAACGGAATTTATTAACCCACGCACTGTATGGGCCACCATACTTCAGCTTGTAAAGAACATTTTTACTATTAACGTCTGGTAACGTCTGCATGCAATTAACTGTTTAAAAAAAATGAATAGAAACGCTACCGCTGATACATGGGAAACAATATTATACGTCATTCGCGATAAAGTGAGCACTGCTTAAAATTTTCTTTCGAACAATTTGCATTTGTCTTTACTATGTTCAATATGATAACTTCAATGCAACTTGAAACCCAGTGTAAACTTTTCACCACACTCAAAGCTTTTCAGAAGTGGCCCCAAAAATATATATGTTTTGGTTATTATAACTGTTGACGAGTGTTCAGCTTAAAGTGAACAGTCTATACCATACCTACTTTCTTAACACTACTACACATCGGTATAGTAAGTTTACAAATTATTTTTACAGTACAGACCGGCCACTGAAGAGTGACGTGAGGTCGGCAGTAGTTGCACGAAGAGCAATCGAGGCTTGTGAATTGCGAACACAACACTCCCCCACCACAAAGAACAACTAGGACAATACGTCTAGTCTTACGAGGTCGAGATTAAGCAACAGCGAGGACATACCGTGCAGAAAAAACCTGCATACACAATGGAGCCGAATGAATAGGAACATATCTTTCTCACATTGTTTAGCGGGAGACGAGATTAGGGCGCGTTGTCACTACTATGCATACAGTTTACTAACATTTTGTTCCACAAAATTAACTTCTGCCATTATATAGATAATTTTAATTTTGTACACAGTTGCCTCGTGGAATATGCATAAAAATGATTTATAAAATTATAGGTGTAATAACTGTGAAATTAATGAAAATCAAGACGCTGGCTTGAAAGTTCTATTAACTTATTTTCCACAAATGTAGATAAAAACTGTTGCAGAAAACGGTAACCGTGGGTGCACTGTGAAAAAAAAGATTGTGGGTTTATGGTTGTTGCCGTTGCTTGGTTTCACGAAAATTAGAAACAAGGTTTTAATAATAATCTTAATTTCATTACATAAACGTAATATTATTATGGTCTAATGTGGAATGTAGCCCCCGCAGAATTCAGAGACCACTAGTTCCCTCACACCGGACTAGCTGCCAGAAATAAGCAAATGGTTTGATGGGAAGGTGTCGGCCGAACGACTAAATAGCCTACTCAATCTAAGATACAATTTAAACCACTCATTATAACTTTTCTGCCGAGTAGATATTTTATTATTAGACGTCTGTTTACACAACCCTAGTCCTAAGTATTATTTATTACGAGTAAACTTTTTTTTTAAACTACCGTATTTAGAATATTAAGGGATTGAATCAATGAAATCCATTAAAACCGAAAACTGTGATTTTTATATTTATCAATATAATAGTATCCGGAGGTTTATAACACTCGCGTTTTAATGTAAAATAGTTTTGATATCCGTAAAACTCTGTACAAAAGGTTTTCGGATAGTTTTTTTTTTAAAAATTAAGAATTCAGTCTTATTTAAATTTAATTATTACAGAGCTTTGAATATTATTGTATGGATGATTATAAAAATTACTGTTTTCAATTTTTATATATTTTGTGGTTTCTAGACATTTTCTAAAAGTTTTTAAAAATATGTTTTAATCGAAAACAACGGAAACTGTCTAGTGTTGTGTAAACAGACGTCCAATAATATGTTATCTACTCGGCAAAACAGTTCATTGAATTATAATTAGTAGTTCAGATTGTATTCTAGATTGAGTATTCTAGTCATCCACTCGACATCTTGCCTTTACATTTCCCTTAAAATAATACATCTGCTTTAAATATTACTCTGTAACAATATAAATTTTTGTCACCAAGATCAAATTTTATGCCCTAAGTAAGTCAAGAAAGATAATTTTACACACTCAATTTATATCTAGGTAAAATCAACATTTTACAATCACATTTGTGCACTGGCCAATTTTCTATGCGTCCTGTAGGTATTATTCTCACAGTACATTTATGAACCCCCTCGGTTACAAGTTTTTTACGGTGTTTGCGAAAATATATGGTTTAAAAAACGCATTAAACAATAAATATGTGCTTTTAGGCAATATAAATAGTCATCTAAAAAAATAACAAAGAAAAACTATCTTATTTTTTATTATTTCTTTTTCCTATTGATTTACAGCCCTATATAACTCGGGCAATAGTCGTGTCCGAAACATTACCCCATATTATTTTGTTAACGAAAATAAGACGGTATCATACATGGTTACACGTGGACTACACGTGGCGACAATAACGGCAGGAGTTTTAGCCATCGAGTTCTTCAGCGCTGGTGAGGGGTGACATGAGGTGAGTATTTAACAGCGCCGGAATGAGAAGGGCGGGGAGAAACGCGAGATACCCGAGAAAACCCGCTGACCAACGGCATCGTCTGGCACGATTCCCTACATGAGAAAATCCGGCGACCGACCCAGCCGGAACTCGAACCCGGATGGCCTTGGTGGGAGGAAGTGGCCTGACCACTCACACTTTTTCGATGAATACTTAAAAAAAAAAAAATTCAAGACTATGAGCAGCGATACGATGCATTATTATATTTAGGCATTTAGCATAATAATGCACTGTTCGTTTGCAAACAATTATTCTGCTTTATTTTTGCATATTTTCATAACAAAATTGGTAACAATTTTAAAACAAAAAAAAAATTTAAAAACTTAAATGCTTATTACTACCAAAATAATCGGGTACAAATTATGATATATTTGTGACAAAACAGTGTCGTGATTCTTCAATATGAAAATTAATTTGCTTTATAAACTATTATTTTCATAATCATTTTATAACTACCAGGCGTGGCCTTGACATACCAGTCACCCTCGTCATGTTGCCACCATCTGTACTTCCGCATGAATTATAGTTAATATTCTAAATCAAAGTTTGAAGACTGTTGACCATAATTCCTAAAGGTAAGTGCTACTGTACTTTATTTCTGCTACAATTTTCTCATGTAAGATCAAAATACAAAATTAATAGTCCAATATTAATGTGGTTAACAGCCGTAATTATGCCATGAAATGGTCTGATTGTTAGTACTCAACCTTGAAAATAAATTACCGAGAACTACAAATAAAGCTATCGTGAGGGGCGGAGGACAAGTGGTGATTACTGTTCTCTTTTAGGTCGAATGCATTAATCATAAAACCACGCTTTAAGAGTGCGTGGTAGATAAATAAACGCTAAAAACATAAATTGATGTCTACGTTTTTTCCGATGCCAATATGGATAAAATACTCTGTGACAATCCTAGATAATGGTATTTACCAACTTTGTGAGTAAATATTTATCCAAAATTACTAATTCGTTACGCGTGATCTCTTGCGCTGCAGTTAAATGCACGAGGTTCCGGCGTCAGAGATTGTGCCTCAGAAATTCGAAACATTGGAAACAATTTTGTTTAAAACGTTGGCTAAAACTATTGTCTAGGATTGCTATTGTTTAATTTTCGCAAACTGGCTTCAAGAAACCTACAGTTATAGATCAATGTTTTTAGCGTTGAATTATGTACCACTCCCTCTTAACCAAAACAGGTTTCGTACGGAAATTTACTACCAGTTGTTCGACTGATAAGGTGATCAAAAGTTACCTGCAAGTACTCCTTCCGATCGAAAACCCATTTCTTGGAACCATCTATTTCAGATAACACAAAAACATACATACATAACGCTGTGTCGATTTCAGTGCTGTACGGCTGGTTTGACGATACGTTGAACAGAGATTGTTTACTACTCCAGACGACATTACCACTCTTACACAGATGGTTCTGGCGAGATACTATTTAAAACGCCATCTATACTCGTAAAAAAGCAGTCAGTTGAGTACATGAGCTTACATGCAAGAATATTATTGAGATCTTTGAATGTCTGTTGCAATGCTACTTTCATAATAAGAATGTGTGGGTTTATGGACATACACAATTCCTTATGATTTGTTGTCAAAACATGTATCACAATGATCGTGTAAAACACGAAGACATTATAACAGTTAAACGAATGTTGTACATATAAATAATACGCCCATTGTTCTTACGAATATTATTGCTGATGAAAATATCGTACACACAACCATTGCAAAACAAAGTAATTTTGGTTGTCGAGGGATACAACGTAAGCATGTCTAGTAAGTTACGACAGTGCATTCTTTCACTAGCGCTGAACGAAATTTTATTTTTTATGCGTCTATAAGAATTCTATATGCTAGTTATGCTAAAAGTTGGATTTCATGTGCTGTCATTGGGAATACGTTGCTGAGAGAAGATTTCTTCAGCAACTCTAGCAAATTTAGGTCTATAGTATACTGAGGACATATGTGGCAGAATACTCCTGCTGAGAACTGATAAAGCTCTCTCAATCACAGCTTACGATGTCTAACTCGATATCAATATCCCAATGGGTCATTATGAACTGGAAGTAACCAGCTACTACTATTATTTCCTATCTCAACCATGAAATCTGGATAGCCGGCGTTTCAGTGGCTACTGCTTTACAACCTATAAAATCAAAGTGTTCACGTCGCGAAACGTGAAGGTTGTGATAATTCCGCAGACGGATATTAAAATTGGTTTCAGCCTCAGGTTGTTAGTTTGACGCCATATTTTCAGTAACAACCGAAGTACTGTACTTTCTTTTTTTTTTTTTTTTTCAATAGTTAACTTATTTTGTTTTACATAAGCAACTGAAAAATTATCATGATGGCTCCCATAAATATACAGTATTTGTTGTTTTTCAATTGTATTACATTGTCTACTTCCATCTGCTCTAGAATTTTCGTCCGAGTATTTCGTTGTAACGTTAGGCTATACAGATGATGGTGAATTCTGTTTATTATGTAATGTTTACATTTTGGACTCTTAAGGTAAAAGTTATTTCTCTGCGCACAATACATGAGAATGTTTAAAATTCCAATAGCATTGTTATCATCCCAAGGAAGTACGTGTTGCCAAATTAATTTTGTTTTGAATCAGTCTAACTTAATTATTTTGTTAAACCTATACACAAAGAACAATGTTTTAAAATTCCTGCATTCAGAGAGATTTAGGAAAAAATAATAAAGAGTTCTGATACACCTACAGTGATTTTGGAGGACAGTTTCTAACAGTATCGTTTAACAAGTCAGGTGGAGGTTTTAACTGGACGTTCATAGTTGGATTTATGTGGCCATGAAAGAAGAGGTCCCGAGACAGTAACTGAAGTACTGTATATTAAAATTGAAAATGCACTGTTCTCGTAGAGAAGAAAACTATATTTCATTGTAGTGATATGCACCGTAAAAAGGTTTTTTCCCATAATCTCTTATCACTTAATATTTTGAAGATTTTCGTATTGTTTTTGTTCCTTATGAACATGTATTTTCCCTCGTTGGATAGCACCAGTGGTCTGAATGGTATGATCCATCCTCATGGCTAGACTGCATGTCAAGAGAGAAATTTAACTTCTAAACTCATACAAAAGTAAAACTATACATACCACTACAATTTATTCTATTTCACGTTTTGAGGGAGGTGATTACATACTGTTTATTACATACACCAGGATAAAAAAAATGTTAATGTTGTCAGCATCAGTTTTGTAAAGGTTGGAAACTTGTTCTGGTCATAAATTAAAGCACGTTTATTTTACGCCAGTTAAGTATTATTGTTTTCAGAAGTACGGTAGTAGTTTGTTGCTACTAGTACTTGTCAGGTTTCTTTTTAATTTTTGTTGATGTAGTTGTCGTTTGAGAATGTCCTATTCGTGTCTTGTATTTAGCTTTACTGATCTGGTTAGGAACTACGCGCCCACCCTATTCTAATTAACTAAATCATGTACGATAACATGTGCAATTCCATTTTCCCCACCTACGTTACACAAGGTAGTATTGCGTAATACGAACATGCATTTTATGTAAATAATTTCCGCACATGCCACAAGTGAGAAAAGCTGCGTATTATGAAATTTAAAATGTTTTACAGTCTTTTTCCGCAAATGTATATTCAGTGACGAATTTAGATGCTTCTCATATTGTATTCTGCAGCTCTATAAACTTGCATAAGAAAATTAATTTACCAAATTCTTGTCACCAAAAATCGCTGGCTCTACTAATAGACCTGAGTTTTGACCGTTGACGTTATTTCTCTGCATCGTAGTTATGCTTCGCCCTAATTGGCTGCTTCCCCAGACCATTTACTCAAGATATAAATTGTAAATATATCGTTTAACGCTTAAGGAAACCTCATCCACGTTCACGATCGGATAAATTCTCTTGGGAATCATTGCATTGAACACCGCACTCTCAGATCTCCTACATACGTCATAGCTAAAGCCAGTGATTTTGGTGAACGAATTTTGCAACAACTTGTTCCAATGCCTTACGTGCACACCTGCGACTCTGGTTCGTGGGTATTGGCAGGATATAGTAGAGCAGAGGCGTGGCTCATTTGACTGTGCCAACTAGAACAATGTTACCGCGACGCCATATGTCCGTGATTTGCGGGTAGAACCCCAGACGACGAAAGTTAAAAACATCTAATCACTGACCATGAAGCAGAGAAACAGATGCGCACATAAGGCATTGAAACAAATCGTTGCAGAATTATTTATACCACAAAACACTGGTTCTACTCATACGCGAGTGAGTTTGGCAAGGTGTTTGTCAGTAGGAACGGGCGGCCCAAGGCGACAAGGTGCTGGAGGCTGGGAAGGTCACAGGCCGAGGGTCGAGCACGACTGCAGATAGCGGCAACACGTGTAGTTGACAGAGTGGCGGACGTTGTCAGGTTCTGAGGACGCCGCGGTCTGTTGTCCAGGCAGAGCCCAGGCAGAGCTACAGGACCTTGCCCCGCGGGGTCAGGGACGTCGGCTTGGCTGTACACGGGGGTCATCGCGACCCGCGCTGCGCTCAAAGAACCACACAGCGCACATCTGCGCGCAGGAGGTGTGCATGACCACATATAAAAACAGTTGGTGGTTAAACGGGCCAGGAAAGGATGGCACTTTCCGTCGACAGCATTTAGGTGACCGCATGGGTGAACGAATTTTGCGCGTCCGATGCCTAAATGTGTTCAAAGCGGAAGGACGACACACCACGCGGGCCTCCCTCTGGCCTCTAAGCTCAAGTAAATAATCTGACGTACAGTCTTCTCGCCGACAGAGACATTCAGTGGTGACTATCATTTTACGGCGTAGAAGTATCTTGTACATGCATATACATAGAGACCGGGAAAATCGCGGGTTCACTGACACGTAGGCTAGCCTCCAAGAACATGTATCTATTCAAGCAGACATTATCTGCTCACTGGCTACTCGATGACGCAGTGATATGGGCCTGCATTTAGTTGCTTCTGTACTATTGGCTGAGCGGCTTCCAGGAAGTGTCAAATAAGTCACTGGTCAATTGCGAGAGTGGCACAAACTTACAGTAGCTGGAATTATAGCTTGGGGCCAAAATACCTATACATTTTAAAAGCTTCTGCGCCTATATTTTCATACCTATAGAGGACCATAAAACCCGCTATTTTCGGCAACGTAAAAATAAACTATAGAGATACACGGAGGACCCAAAGTAAGTATACGCATGCTATCCTAAGACACATAGCACAAAAGACAGTCTGGGTGTTGTATCGATATTCAACTGAATTTTATCTGTAGAATTCTTTAGTGTCTCACATAAAAAAAAATACTGACAAAATTTCTCTGGAATTGATTATTCTATTTTCTTGTGTGTTTTTTTGTCTTCTTTGTATTTTGTCATTCAACGTAAGTTTAATCAGCAGAACATGAGCAATGGCGCATGTCCACAAACCTATAAATACTAATTGTAAACTCCCATTGCAACAAACATTTAAAAATCTCATAAATGTTGTACGATGACAGTTTTCGGGCACAGCGTTGCAACACCGAACAGAGAAAAACCCGTCTTGCGCTCCGTGTACATTTATTATTTTATGTACGTTACGTGGAATAAACATAAAATATTTTACACTACTCAGAATTTGAGCCCACGCCCAAAATATTGTGGTCAGAACAGTCAGTCTGGTCACTTTAAACTGAGCATTCCCCAACAGTTATAATATTAAAAAACTGTATTTTATTTGTGTTCAGTATGTTAAGTTTTGAGATTGGGAGAATGTTTACACTAGATTTTGATTCCATGGAAGTTTTCAGGTCAAAAATATTAACGATGATTACAAAATGACTGAAAGAAAAATTTAAACAGGCCCACTTTATCGTGAACAGTCTATAGTGATAATCTTTGTGGCACAAGAAGGGACTAACTTCACGCTATGCTGCCACGTTGTGCATGTAAAATGCCATCTTACAACAGTTTGCCACTAACATTACCGTTTTTTAATTTAGCCTAGGATTCTTGTGGTGTGCTTATTAAGAGGCAGTTTCTGGACATTCTGTATAGCACTGTTATCGTCGTTTACAACATCAATAATCTCGTGTCATTTACAACAACTAAATTCGTGTCATTTACAACTTAAGGCCCCGCTCTTTAGTTTTGCAGTGGTTTCGAAATATTTTAACGCAAATTAATACATATATCAGAAATTATTTCTGGCAGTTTTAACACATCACGTATATCTTAATTTTTCTGTTTCAACATTCCAAACGAATTTTTAGATTTTTACCCCTGAAATAACACATATGATGTTGTCAAAATAAGCCTAAGTTAAGCAAAATGACTTTTGCTAGCAAACGGTACATTATTTTTTAAAAACGCTCCGGCAGAATTGTGTATCGTACGGCTGTACAGTCTCAAATTTTTCCAAAGCATTTGATTAAAAAATATTCGAGTTATTTGCAATTGTTTGAAATAAATGAAAAATCGTGGCCTTAATTCGTGTCATTTACAAGTAAACTCGTGCGACTCGACTCCACTGATTTCACTCCTCCAAGGCACTCCCACGTTCGTAAACATAATAAGGACCGAGTTCCTATCAGGCGGCCCTTCTAGAATAGAAACGTGTCCATTGAGGCGTGGAGAGTGCAGAGCACGGGCAATGGGCAGCAGGAGATGAAAGGGGGATACAGCGCAGCGCTGACCACAAACAACTACGTGACTAACACGGAGAGCGAGGTTGTGAATCGCCCCCATTCACGACGATCGAGCGGGAGAACGCCCTGCCCCGGGCATGGTCTGGCCGCCCGCAACCACAGGACTGCGAGATACGTCCGTCCCGCCAACTCCGCACTGGTCGATACTCGATACCAACTTTCCCCGCCACTGCAGTTACTGCCGCAAGCCTCGCACCACTCACTGATACAGCCCGTTCACTATAAACAGAGCACTCAGCACAACTTGTCATTAATTAGAAACATGTTTATTGGGCCAACAGACGTTAACTTTTGAGTGTGCTGAAACGTTTACACATGTTTTTAGTTGCATAGAAATTTTTAAATTAAAAATAGTAAAGATGGCTTCAAAACAGCCGAAAGAAAACTTTATGCAGTGCTCATTTTATCGTGAACGGCCTATACACGTCTCACACACTGCTAACTAGGGGCGCTTTGGGTCTCTTATTACTTTGGTCGCACAGTAGTTGCCAACATTGACACAAAATTAAACAACATAAATATTTAGAAACTTTAAACTAATGCGCTGTGCGATGTTTTTTTTTTATAATGATACGTTAATGTGTTTGCTTATTTGAAACTAGTATTATGAGGAATCAAATTAAAATCACTTACTGACTATAAAGTAGCTTTGCACGATAGTATTTCGTTGCACAGACGTTAGCTTGTTCTTACTTCCATTTTCTTCCTGTTGTTTTACGACGCCATGTTTACGCCTCGGTGCCGTGTTAGAAGAGAGATGTCGAAAACTCGTACCTTCTGTTTTGCGTACTGTACAAAACGTGCTACATTTTTCTCTAATGCGCTGAAAAAATTTTTAGTAAGACGTAAAACGTATTTTCGAAAATGACCGGATTTTGTAATCGTGTTACGACGGTGTTACGTACCGTGAATTTTGTGTTGCATGCCTCATCGTATTATACCTTTGTTTGTGAATTGTGTTGATTTATTGTTAATTAGGCGAGTGAAAAATATGCAATCACTGTAATTTGGTTACGTATGTCCAAAGGGCGGAAAACAATACTACGAGAATAGTGGGTTAGGTCGTTACGAAGTATGCTTTTTTTTTCTGTTAACTGTTGCCTTTCAAGACTTTTTGTAGTTTATTTTTATAACATATTGTTACAAGTTTGAGAGCACAAACTTTATATGTGGGTAATTCCCATGAGTTCTTTGGGATAGAGGTCTTATAATTACAAATAAAAGAGTTAAATTAAGTACTGGATTTAATAGCTCACAAAGCTACGAAATACACAAAACAGTCATCAACTAGAACTCTCACAACACAATTAGTTATGCACACAATTACTCCTGTGTCA
>PNEQ01090467.1:0-11142 GCA_003012365.1 Medauroidea extradentata
TAAAACCACACTATTTTTGCATGCTAGGAAGTGTCTAGTAAAGGTAAACTAATAAAAAATTACATAAATATATATAAATGACTGATGGTATGGCCATACGTAAACACTGCCGTTTTGTATTGGTAACTTACTCCAAAGATACGCTCAAAATATGTTAATAGACTATATGAAAAAAAGATATTTCATTTAAAAAATGTTGCATTTATTATGTCTACTATTGTTTTAAAGATTTGGGTTTAATAAGCAGGAAAGCGAAGGCCGATGGCAAAAGTAAAAGGATATCTCGGTGATAAGGCGCTGCATATAGTGGACTAGTTCCCGCGCACTAGCACGCGCTAACTCACGCTACTCACGCCTACTTCAATGTAGAAAGCTGTTCTATGGCTTAAAATGTAGCTTAATACATGTGTCACAACATTTGTTTAGACTATTTTTTGAATACGGCCCAAACTTCTTTTAAGTTAGTGTCGTAACGTGATCGTAAACTAAAATAAAATGATTAATCGATTTTCTGCTGCAGATATTTATACTACAACAGCATTTATTTTTAAATACCTATACACTTTCTGATTCAACTACTCAAGACAAACAAAATAAAGTTCATAGAACATAAAAATGTTTACTAGAAAAAAAGTTACACCAACTGAAAGCCAAAGTGGTCGTATAGCTGACCCGCCATCTTTGAACCCCATTTTGAGATGGAAAGCTACCGATTTCGATGCCCGCGTCTCGATATTCGTAATCAGTGGTATCAAATTAACAAAATATGTAAGTCTTAGCTTTATGTTCGAGTTGAGCCCATTTTCCTGAAAAGTGGGGTCTGGCTCGTAGACTAATAGTTCCAGACAGGAATCGTAACAGGTTTCCCCGTAGCCATGATGGAATGACTTGTCACTAATCTTCCCTTAGGTTTCTACTAAATGTGCTTATTATAATTAATATTACTGTACTTTCAATAAACCATCATGTATAAACCATAAGTCATGTAAGCTAAGCTAGGAAGTCCAGCTAAAACAAATATTCTTCTTTACCTTCTTTCCCTCGCACTATTGTTGTACTGTTGCTTCATATTCCTCTCATGTGACCCACACATGCACTCCAGACGTCTCAGTTAAGCTCGCAGGTAGCTAGACGTACTGTGCATATAGAGGCCGTTAGACTCTGGACTGACGTGAGTACTTACGCTGTAGACACGACTCTACACGACTCTAACCTGTGACTTATATTCTATGGCCTTCCACTACAGACAAAGAAACGATGCGTCTCCTGTCCATTCTTTAAATATCCAGTCGTGAATTTTCTTCCTTGAAAATCATTATGAAAATGCCGGTTTTGACTGTGTGCTCCGTCTAAAGTGAACGTTGGAAAGACAATTACCAGACCGAAAACTATCAATGAAAACAGATATTTTTTACGTCGAAGATAATAAAAAATAAATCATGGTTGTTAAATAGACGACATACAATTGAAACTTCAGACAAAGTATTAATGGCGCCTCCTAGCAGCGTGTAGGCTCAGAAATGATGGAGCTATAAGGACGGACTTGAAGAGCTCATCAAATGCCGCACCGCCATAACGAGCCGAGCGCTGAACCAGCGCGCAAGAATCTCGCGATTTATTTTTACTATGCAATTTAAGCGGTGAACATATAGTTGTATTATTGTACACTGTAAAGTCTGTAACGAAGTTCAGTGTACTCTTCTGAGTTACACATACATCTGTGTATTACACTGTAAAGTACGACAGTCTCCATAGGTCGTTATTAGCTATGTTGGAGGGTTTAGAAACAATGTTACTAATAGCATGGTATCTAAACAATGACAACCCGACCTTGTATTTTTGTATATTGGTACATTTGGCAAATCTACTTAACAAAACTGTGCCAGTGAGTGACTGACAGACAACGCACAGTTTCAAGCCAGTGGATCTAGAAGCATGGCATGTTGCACAGGAGTTCCTAGTGTAACGTAGGTGGAGACTAAGAAAGGATTTTTTTTTTAATTCTTCCCTTAAGAGGGTTAAATAGGGTATGAGCATTTGTGTGGAAGTTCGTCAGTTCTGAAGTTAGATATATGGGAATTGCTGTTTGTGCTTCGGTTTATAGTCTGTTGTATAGGCGTTCTTGGAAATTCGTCCATTAAAGGGGTAAATTATGGATGAGGAAATAAAATAATAATAAAAATGAGTAATAACATACATATAAAATAATAAAATGAAAATAAAATACCAAAGGGTAAAAAAGAGGTAATGAGTTGGGTAAGTTACCAAAAAACATAATATTTGAGAAAGTAGGGCGGTTCCTGATATTTTGCCGATGGGAAATCCCACCAGGCACACATATATTGAGGAATAGTTTTTAACCAAACATATCTCCGCGAACATGACAACACATCAGAAGCACGATGTAGGCACATTGAGTTCACTACATCTCTGTTGTAAACTACGCTCATGACTTCTTGACATAGAATACAATATCTTCAATTACACAACATGCGCCAGAAGGCATGCGAAAACAACGAAACAACTACATAAAAAGAAAAGACGTAGTATTCATGATAACTTCGAGAAACTCCCTAGAGAAATACTCTTTGCATTCAAAAGAACGGTAATGAAGACATAACTTGATCCTCTCGCTTCTTACCCGGGACTTGTTAGACATGTCATGTGAACAAACAACAGATTATATGGATCAGACGACACGTGGCGGTCCACAATACCAGGTGCTCGCAGGGCGCCAACATTTTACTACTTTATTATTGAATCACGTCCTTAAAACGGCAAGTCATTCAACTAAGTGACCTGAAAAAGCAGACCACAATGACATTTACTTCAGTCTCTTACCATTGTCGAACAATGCAATGAAAAAACAACAAACGACGTATTAAATGCTCGCTGAAAACTTACGACCAAAATCAGGATGCTTGGAAACTACCACGGAATAAAAAAATCATATCTACAACTTACAGTTTGCAAAGTATTTTTTTTTTATTATACGTACAGACATAACAAAAACAATTATATGAAGTAATAAAATAACGGAGGAACAGGTTACAAGATACTTACAAAGATGTTATTAGGACAACGAAAACATACGACATTGCATCTCCGTAAGAGAAACAACAAGACTTAGCACAGTAACGCCATAATGAAAACAATTAAGTAAATCATCATTTAGTTGATAATGTTTGTGTGAAAATATCGAAACGTATATACTTGAGCATAAAAGTAAGAAAGATGAATATTCCACACAGATCTGCGCAGGTCAGTGGAGCTGCAGCGGCATTTGCACTGTTGTTTTCTAACGTAACGAAACTCTTCTACGATTCAGCGCTTCTCATTCATCGGTATTTTAAATAACCTAAAATTTCTTAAACTAAGATAAAGAAAGTAAATTCACTGTCCCTTGGGAAGGATAATTGAGAGAGCAGATATAAGCAGAACGTGTACATAGAGAAACACAAATGTTGTTGTTTCATAGCACAAGGCGTGGATAACTGAAATACGAAAATAGATAAACTTGGGAAAACAAAACAGGAAAATTACAGAAAACGAAACAAATCTGAGCAAAACCGATCTCAGATGATCAAGGAAATAAAATAAACGAGAAAACCACGCAACAAATAATAACAGCCAATATAACACACGATTATTCATGACATAAAACTATTCGATTCTTCAGACAGTAGAATGGAATTAACAAAATTACCCTATTACCTACCTGTTAGAAATTTATTAGAATAAAATAATACATATTTTTAAAATACAGTTCCATAGTAAACATTCCAATGATAAATTCGCATTTTTATATTGTAACTATTTGAGTAGTGGAAAATTCAGTATTTGTTTATGTAGTTACACATAATGGTTTTCGACAAATCAATTGTATCTTATTTACTCCGCTGTTTATCAAAGTGTCTGAGTGCGTGATTTATGTGTGTATGTGCATCAAGCATGATTGTGGCCTTGATTTGCGTATATTTATTTACACAGCAGGTCTGCGTCTTAACATTCGTCTTAACATTTATACATTAATACTACATTTTATTTTGTTTGCAAGTTGAACAGTCTTAGAGGGATCACGTAGGTAAATTAAGTTAGGGTTGAGGGTGAACTTACAAACACATCACCCAGTCCTGAACTCATGGAGGTAGCATTCAATGTCTCCTCCCTGGCCAGGACTCGAACCCAGGACCCTTGGATCACCGGCCAGGATCTCCCAACCCCTGATCAAATGGGTAGGACATTGATGCAATAACAGTTCTATATTGGTGCAATGACGCATGTGTTTGAAGCACGTGTAGTGTAGAGATATAAGAGGGAAAGCCAGAACAGTGGGGGCAGGACCTGACTCGTGACCTTAACAACGCCAGCCCGCGGGTTAGCCGCGTGACGAAACTAGCTCCACTCAGATAAAAACTTCCAGGTGCAGCAGGGCGGAACTACACAAGAAACTCGTTATATAAACATGAAGTAATATTTCTGTTCAGATTTGAGCAACTAACTAGTCCACATTCCTTGCCACTTTCTTTCATCTTATCGACCTCACATTACAGCTGGGCCACTTGATTTATACAGTCACATTTTCCATCTAAGTAAATATTCCTTTTAAATTTACGAGTATTTCTTTCCTTAATCGCTCCAGGCGTATACAGAATACAGAATTCATTGAGCAAGAGTTGTCAATATATACGCTTCTATGTTGTATACACTGGAGGATTTTATGTACATATAATATCCTGTAAGAAACTGGTTGATGCTCATTAAATAAAATACAAGTACCCAATCTTGGTGGCGCAGTGGACAAACATTGGACTCGCATCTAAAAGACACAGGTTAGATTCCTGTTCCGTGTTCCTAAGTTAAGGTTGCCGCCTGCCAAGGCCACTGTGCGGTGTGTAGAGCTTCGGTCGTTACCAGATTGTTAGACAACTACTCATCTTATATGGAAGATGTCAGCTTAGGAATAGCGTTCAAAGAACGTCATAGAAGTTTCTAGTCCACCGCTACTCGTTAAAGTATATTCTATAACGGCCAAATTGGTGGAAATTGGTGTTTTTTGGCTACGTAAAATTCCCACAGACTCTTTTAAAAGGTACGCTCTTTTACAATACCTCTTTATCTTCAGTATCATGTTATAAATGTGTGATAGAAGCGAGTTATAGCCTAGAGGACTGCATGCCAGGTCAGTGACTTGCGAATAGAGGCCAGAGAGATATGAAATACTCTTACTAGCTCGTCCCTATCTCTTCCGCACTTCTAGGCCTCAAACGCGCAAAGTTTGTCCACACAGACTGCCAACTTAACGTATCAGTGGTTTGAAATAATTGGATGTGAATTTTGGGAAGGTTCCTCATTGCATGCAAGTTTCACATATGTATCATGACAAACACTGCAAGTACTTTTTTTTGCAGCAGTCAAAATATATTACCGCATAATATGCGTTCATTATCTTTGTAACAGATGATGTGCATAAATTATTTTATTTTCATTGCAACTAGCCTTCTTTAATTACTATTCCGACTCTGGCAGTCATTTAGTTCAATGAAACATTGTGAACAAGGTGTACAACATATAAAAGAGAGTATCTCATACAAGAATAGTTGATACAAGAAAACTTACAGTAAGTACGCCGAAAGTCATACAAGAACTATGTTAAGGAAGGCTTTTAAATAACCTGAAATATATTACTTGGTATATTTTCTAAGGAAATCTTAATACGGACCACGTTTAGTTTGGTTTGTTGAAAAAACTATGAATAACCAAAAATAACACCCTTGTTAAAACATTCTAGTCTTTGACCTAGAGAACTGCAGATACCGTAGCACAATGGACTCGCATTTGGCAGGAATCTGGTTATTCTATTTACAGGTTTCCACGTTTTCACTATTTCGCTAAATCACTCCATGCAAGTACTGAGGTGGTACTTTAGCGAAGGACTTGACCGATTCCTTTCCCAGATCGTTCATAGTGACAAGTTATACGCCGCAGTATACAAGAACCTCGCTGTAGACGAGACGCGAAGTCCGCATGCCGTGTCTTGTGCTGCTGGTAAACACGTCTCTGCAAAACAAAATATCTGACACAGGTTTATTGCATTGCTAGAGTAAGTATGCGCGCTATGTTGGCATCACTTTGACGTATGTAATGTCGTTCAATAAACGTGCTAAATGACACTTAAGTGAGCTTATGTAGTAATGAGCCTATGTTGTTAGCGAGATGGAACTATTCTTCGTTAACTTGATGTTTACACGCTGATGAAGTTCCATTCAACGCGCACCACTATACCTGCGATGTTGAAACACAAGTATCACAATACTCTTTAGATAGTTGACAACGACTGATGGTGGATTAACAATGGAGCGAAGAACGTGACGCGACGTGCGTGACGTCATTCTAAACATTCGCGTTCATGCGAACACTAATTTGTCTGCGGCGAGGCAAATAGTAAAAAAAAGTATTACACGTGACTAGCAAATATCAGACGAGGACAAGTCCTTGTACAATATTTGTGAATAGTTCCTAGCCACAACTACTAACTTTAGTACGACAGCCTTTGATGTTTGAAATGTTTCAATTAATTTTTTTTTTAAAATACATGTTAAATGTCCATTGGCAATCCGAATCCTCAGTTACAAGTTATTTCTAAAAATACATTGCTTGCTTGTGTTAATAAAGAAATATCACACCTTTTAATAAAAAATAGGATTAACTATATCTAAACAGTTTCAGAAACATTTTGACAGTAAATTAAATTTTGTTTTCCAGTTTTATCTCATTTGCGACGCAAATAAAATATAAATACTTCGGAATGCACGTCGTGTCTGTGATTTTTCTCGCGCTGATGTCACAGAAGCCTCGATGCTGATTGGCTAGCAAAATTTGTTATTCGCGTCGCGCCCTTTGCGTCTCCACATGAGTTGCCCTGAGCTGTAGCTCACATGGTCACTGGCACTTAGAGCGTGGAACTGTCATATGATCACGAGTGTGGTCACGACCGTATGGTGCTGATCAGCTTACTTGTCTAGATCACTGGACAAGTTGCCAACTCTCCCACACAGTCGCACCTATTATATCACAGCTACACTTACCCCGGCTAGAACCTACAATGTTCCGAGGAAAGAAGCACATACCAACATAACATATAGTTACTGATTTTACTGACAGTTACTAGATTTCTTTATACAAGCAGCAATATATACATTCACATCCTCTTCCCTGTAAGTGTTGATCTGACCGAAATTGTTTATTGTCTACGGCAGATTAGACATACTTCTGTCTTGAAGTAAATTATTATTACAGGTTACAATCTTAAGACGTCGTCTATTTTCTTCTTAAAACGGTGATTCTTTTAGTAACAGCATAGCAAATTTCATGTCTTATTTAAGCCTATATAGGCTTCATGATAAAGTCGCCTCTGTATACCTTCCTGCTCAAATGCTTTGAAAACAATGTTTTCAATACATTGAAATCTGATACTGTTTTAATTAAAAGATTGAAACAGGCTGAACAAATGTAAATAGGTAGTAAACTATAAACTAATCCGATGATTAAGTACCTCGACCTCTATAGTATAGTGAGTACTTATTAAGGCCTTGCTTAATTTCTAGGTTTAGTACCCAAGACGTTGATGGAGATATTTCCGATTGTGTAACAATAATATCTTATACTTTGCAGTTATCTCAAAAGTTAAGCTTGGTTCCATCATGAGAAAACCGGACTGCCCTGGCCAGAAACGCAGATTGTGATTGGCCAACCAGTTGCTGAGCTTCTGGATAAGTAGAGCTAACAATCTTCAGACTGTGCCACACACGCTGGTTTCAGTCTAAAGAATAACGGTTTTGGAACAGAACTAAGAGTGTGTATGAATGAGAAATTAATAAACATAATATGTGTAGTATACCCGAGTGGCAAGATATATCACAATGGATGCAGGCTTACTACTGGGCGCTGGTAGGCATCTGCTTGCCTCGTAGCATCATGAGGGATTATATTCTGCAGCGTAGAAGCGCCGGAATGAGAAGGGCAGTGGAAATGGGAGATCCCCGAGATAACCCACCCCCAGCGACATGGTCCGGCACGATTCCCACGTGCAAAAATCCTGGGACCGACCCCGCCTTGAATCGAACCCGGATCGCCTTGGTAGGAGGTGAATGGTCTGACCATTCGGCCACCGCGGCCCCAACAGAGGAGGGAAGCGATCCCTAGCCACAGTGAAAACCATCCCCCCCCCCCCAGGATCTCAGTAAACATGCATCCACAATGGTTATCTGCGAAACAAAACACACTTCGGACTACTTGTGAATATTGTAATGGAATTACAGAATATTTTGCTTATGTATATTTTAATTGTATATTTGTATGCTAATATTCTTATTACTGTTTGTACTTTAAATGATTAACAATATAATTATTTTGTAATTTAACCTCACCTGGACAATATTGTTTAAATTCAATAATTTTAATTTTATTTTAAATGTATTTATTTTTAAGCTGCCTCACTATCACTCTATCATTTTTCTTTTATTGGGTTCTTGGCTTGACGAGTATGCATGTTCTGGGAACGGCATTCTTTATGCACCTATGCCGTTGGCACCTCTCTGGACCGTGCGTTCTGCGAATTTATTGAATTCGTCCTCTTCAGATATGGTCGCCTTTGGCTGAAGATGGGCACCGTAAAGCTTCCCCGAGAAGATGTGGGCCAGGGGAAAAAAATCTACCGCCATCATAACTCTAGTTCGCTTTGGGAGTTGTGAATTGTATAAGGTCTGAGGGTTAAATAGTTTGCCATGCTGACAAGAGGCAGTTTTCTTGTTAACAATTAAATTAGTTTTGGTGTTAACCTCAAGCCATCGCCGACGCCACCATTTGTAAGACTTATTTTTATATTTATGAACTGCACCCGTAGATATGGCTTTATTCATGTCTGAAGTAGTTATCAGCCTAATAGTTGCCAATGAGCAAATGATTCGCTGCCTTAGCAAATTTATTAGTATAAATTTATGAAAACTAAATTTTGAACTTAAATTTGCAATTTTCATACCTATCTTGGACCGCCATCTTCTAATGTTTAGTGTCACGTATTTTCTACATACTTATTTGGATTATAAATTCCCCAGTGGTATGAGACGTGGAACCATCCCAAACTCTACTGCAATAAATGGAGCTTTAGCACGTGCAAACTAAATATATCTATTTTGGCTGCTATAATATTTCTGAGAGGCGGTAGTTGGGGAATAACATCTAATACCTATATTTTATTTTATTAATTCTTATCTTCAAATTCAGTAGACTTTCATGAATATCATTTCTGAGTATTTTTGGCTATTAAAATTCCATAATTGTTTCCAAGTGAATTTTTATTATTTCGCTATTTAGCAATACAGTTTTGATACGTCTTATAGCCCATGGAACGTCTCAAGCAGAAATGGTAAGATTTGGTATCATTCAACCCCACGCTATATTCCACATTAGGCTATCTGCTACACACCCAGTTCCTGCACAATAAACTACTATTAAACCTATTAGAATATGACTTTCAAGACACCACGCACATTGGAAGCGTCATTGTAAAGTCTTCAAATCCGGCTAAATTACGCTTTTCAAGACGGTTATTTCTCAATACGTAATGTGCATGTAGGGCTCGTTCGAAATTGAGTCATACAACTTAATTTTACTTTTCTGCAGTGAGGCGTGTAATAAATTGATAGAATCACCGCTTGAAGTGCACCGTAAGAACATTAGGGCGGGAAGACTGCGCACGTGTTGACTGCTCTGAATTCGTAGCGAGGTAGATACATAGATAGTGTTATATACAAAGTGAAGCAAACATCGTGTAGGTGTGTCTCCCTGGCCTGCAGAGCTAGTTGAGAGAGCGGGCGTGTCAGTGTAATCAAGGCAGCACGCACTAGAGCAGCTATACTAGGAGTGGCCTTGCTGTCTCGCCTGTGACGTCATACAAGCCACTGTCCACACTCTACGGCCTGACTGAGCTAGCCTGTGACACAGCTCTATGCCGGATGTTCATGAATGTATGTCACACATGTTGCCCACTATCCCTTGTCAAAAATAAGTTAAGTTATGTAATGAAAGTGTTTGGCTGGCGTAAATCTTATTAAGAAACTCGCAATTCAAAATTGACACTGAAAACAAACGTTTCTTAAAATAACTAAAAGTTAGGAGGTATTAACAATGAATTTACGGGTGTGGTTTAATAAGATCTGCAGTATGTAGAAACTGGTTTCGAATATCTTTATCTTTCGGTTGGTAATGAGGATGCTCAAGACTTTATTTGCATAAATAGTTGCGTTTCTTGCACAGTTTGTGGCAAAAGGCCCCAAGGTTTCCTTGTCGCAACACCCTCAAGTGAACAGTTTTCGAGCCACTGGACGTACAAAATGTCAACCTTACAGGTATGCAACACGCGATACACAGTAGGTTTGAACGACCCCAGTTTCTGCTGAATGCGAAAGTTATTCAAAAAATGTTCTACCGATGCAGATGTTTTTAATGTAAAAAATCACCCATAACGTAAATATTTATTTATTTGACTTTAAATTATTTAACAGGTACTGCTTTTCAGTGTGAATTTTCAGTCGCAATTTTTCCTTTTAAGATTTGCTCCAATCAGAAAATTGTATAGTATAACTTTATATAATTTTGTACAAAGAGTAATATCGTCAAATTTGTAAACAGTTTCGTGAACATTCTATATAGTACTTGCAGTATTGCTGTGCTATCTCACCACACAGCTGAAGTATGTAATGTCTTACATTGTGACTATTGCCTGTTCTGCTAAGAAATATGAAAACACTACATTGATTCATTTATTAACTAATAGACACTATAACTAACAATTTAAGTATTAATATATATAACTCAAAAATATAGCCAAACGTCTGCGAACAATAATAATGTTAAAACTGTCCTGCGCATTTCTGTCTGTTACGTTGCCAAAAGCTTATGAATAGTTACTTTACATTTTACAATAAGTACCTTGCTACATGCAATAGTTTCCTCGGTCACATTACTAGGATGTTAGATGTCTAGAGATTGGCTAGTAAGTGACATAGCACATGCAAACAATAGCCTATTTCACTCCATCAACGCAAGCATGCTTCATTCGCTATGCTTTTAAGTAACTGT
>PNEQ01090467.1:11242-50591 GCA_003012365.1 Medauroidea extradentata
TATATATATATATATATATATATATATATATATATATATATATATATATATATATATATATATATATATATATATATATATATATATATATATATATATTATCTTCTAATTTTGAATGAAATTATTATACTATATGTTTAACGTGATAATAAATAAGGCTTAACACACTTGATTTACACTACATAAACTTTTCATGAGCACGTTTGCCTACGTATATAGAGCGGTTATATCACGTGTTAAGTAATTCAACTTTCATTGAAGTTGAATCCCGACAGCCTGAATTGTTTTGCTGTGTGCTTAAATTATTGCTTGTGTCTATAACATTACGGCAAGACAGTCGCACTATCAGCAGCCAATGGCAAAAATAAAGAAGAATCAATTATCGATGGTCAGCAGTATGACAACAGATGGACACATTTAACTTTGAGCTTTATAGGTTGGCGTGCTTGAAACTAGCAGAAAAAATGAGCAAGCTGTAAACTAGCACTCCGATAGTTCCCTTACAGCTTTCTTACTGCGGGCGGTTCTAGGAAAGCGCTGGCAACATCGTGTCGCCACACGTCCTTGCTCTGAAAATTACAGTTTATTACCGGTTCAAATAAGGCCAAGAAGAATGCTGCTATCACGAACTACATTCATAGAATCAGTACAAGACCCGCAGAAATCGTATATCATTTCAATATTTTAAAAGAGTTTAGCAATCTATTTACTAAAACTTGAAATAAACAGTCAAAAAACACATTAAGTTACAGATTATAAAAAAGTGCACTAGTGACAAACAAAAATTATTTCTTATTGGGCAAAATCTTACATCAGTACAGCGGTAGTTGTGCCGAGCGAGGCTAATATGCAACTTGGTGATGACAGACTGACATAGACGGTATGTAAACGACTGACAGTTCAACTGGTTCTAGGAGTTAAAGTAGCCTCACACGTGTCCAGACATGAGAAACTCCGATCAAGGTTGTTGCACGTAAAATTCTAACTGATCTTACTTTTCCCTGCAATTTTTTATATGCAGGATTCGTCTAAATTCGACCGACAAACCTCAGCAGATATTATCTCACAATCAAATAAGCAGAAAATGTATACGACAAATACGTGAACTGGATATTAGGAATCAAAAAACAGCATTGGCTCAAAATTTCGCATTGCAAGTGACATAAAACGTCAAGACTCTGAACATGGTTTAATGTTACCAGCATATTTAAAGCCACAATAAGTGTTTGTTAATAATTTCGGCCGTAATTAAACTAATGGCAGTAGCGACTTCTAACTGCATACGACTTTAGAACACTTTAAAGGTAAAATTAAACCGCACAGGTTCGTTTGATAAAGTGATTCATACTAATATAAATCTTGCAACGTCCAATGTTTGGTGTAATACATTAGGCATTACATTTTTAAATTATTTATATGCATGAGCACATTTTTTAATTTTCTTTGAGGTGTCAAAATCTCTATAAACATATACAAACCATGTATGAAGTTACCACTTGAAGTATTCGAGAATGTATTTACTATCACTGCACCACAAGAAAATTATTTGATGAAACCAAGCAAATGTTCTTATTATTTCTGCTCGTTACTTTCAGAATATATCAGAGGTATGAACTTAATATGGAATTTAAATATACCTTAAAAATCATGTGATGCTGGAATTATAGCTAATACTGAAAATAATATCTCAACACTGAGTGAAAATTTGGATTCAATAAATATATTACATGTATAGGAACATCTTCAAAGACATTTTAGTGTGTCAATAAATTTAAAGTCAAATTACAAGTGTTGTAATGCCAGTTTGGCGTCACGTGGCATTCAGTGAATCGAATTAAATACAATTTGAAGGAAATTTGAAGCTGATTATGATCGCGTTAAAATAGTTTGATTCAACCTTGAAAGTGGTTTCTAAACGTCGCATGCTCCTCAAGGCTGTGGTTCAATTACTAGTGTAAAGTATATATGGCGAGAAGTAGTTCAGACAGACCACTAGGAGACATGACAATGTGAAGTGGAAAAAACTGCCCACGTCATATACTCGTAGAAGAAAATATGTTCCTAAGCAATGCCAGAAAGGTTTTTTTCCACCTTGTTGCAAAAAATCTAATTTATTTTTATGCTTTGAAAAAATTCGAGACTGAAAGCAGCAGGCTGCTATGCACAATTCTATGTAGGCGTTTCTAATATAAGGTACCATTCAAGCAAATAAAATACTATGCTTCATTTTGACTTACTGACATAACAAGTTTGCTATATTTTGGGTGAAAAATTAAAAAATAACTATGAGGTTTATTGCTTCCAAAACGTTACGTACAAATGACATGTTTGTGTGGCTTTAGTTGAAAGAACCGGTCTGTAAGCAGGATTATGGTCTCGAACATGAAATGTGGGATAACCAGGAAGCTAGTTAACTTACACTGGAGCAAGTCACATATATATGTCCACGCGAGAAGCAGACCTGCATCATGTCTGTATCTGCCACATGAGCGACTGTCCCTGGGTCTTATGTGTACTTCAGTCATAGCAAGGCCGACCTTGATGTGAGCATATAATCTGATATTATCGTAGTTTACTTGGTATGTAATTATTTACCTCAAGCACAATTAGTGATGGATGTGGCATGAACTGATTTTTTTGTAAACCTTTAACTTGAATCCAATCGTCATTGGAGGATTTTGGCTGTTTACGTTTTCGCAGTAACTTTACTGATGCCCCATCTCTGAGGTTAAACTTGATATTTGAGGCAGGCATACCGGATGGGCTGATGCTATTGAGGAACTTCACATGATAATGTACAGTATCATTCATTTTTACAGGTTTGTACATGCCTACTCCGAATCTACTCCTTCCAACGACCTCATCGTAATGTCATTACTGTCATCATACTTGTTGTTCTGGGGTGTCAGAATGACACGTTAGCACAGTATTACACGGGATTTGAACCCAGAAACTCCTGAACCGTAAACCGCAGCTGTAAACGACTGCACTATGTAAGTTGGGAGAATTTATTAAAAATAAAAATAAACAAGTTTTTCACAGAGATTGTTTAACGTTATGTATCGATAGGATTGCAAAGAGTAACTCCTGATATTATTTATCAGTGGTCGCACTTGCTTTTTCAGTTTGCCTGAAATGCAGGTTTACAAACACGTTTTCTCCACCGTAGTTATTATGTTTAACTCTGAAGGGTCAAATACCAAGGTATATAATAGTGAACTAGAGGTTGTACATTGATATGTTATGTACCGTGATATTTATTTGTATTTAAGATATATATTGCGAGATGTATTGTGTATATTGTGGAAACACATTTGACGTTATTTCGCTTGGCTTCACTCCAAATTGGACAATTTTAATTTTTCGCTTTTACTTACTTTTTAAATTCTGAGAATAATTTTTTTTTTAAATCTGTGCTTGTATAAAGAAAATTCTATTTATCTTGCACTACAATAAAGGCATTGTAACTTAGCCGTTGACGTATAACAAGGCCGTATGCAGTGAAGTAGTTTTTTTAATATTCGTAAAGCTTGACTGATTGCTGCGTACGTGTAATTTAATAGCTTAATCAACCCGCCTGTACGATAGCGTAAAGTAAATATAATTTGCTACATACTAGCATATTTTTTTTTTCTTTTAGAATTTCAAAAGTGCAAAAAATATATAATTCAGTTTAACTACTGGTGACAAAACGTAATAGTTGAAATTCGAAAAATTATGGAATCAATTGTTTGTATTTACATAATTATATTATTGAGCATAAAATCACGTCGAAATTTGAACAGAAACAGGTCTTTACTAAGAACTTCTTAAAAACTAATTTTACGCTCTTCCCCTTCTCGGTATGCAAGTTTGGAAAATCCTGAAATAACATTTATGTGTTTGGGTGAGCATTCGCCGCGTTTGATACACATCGAGTGTTAACAAAAAAAAACATTTTCTGTCATTTCATTTAAGTGTCGAATGCCAAAATATCGCAACATAACTTTAAAACGTATGCATTTTTATGTGATCTCTAATGAAGTAAAAGTTATAACGATATATTTTTATAGATTCATAGAAATTACATTCTATTTTTTTACTCGTTCGGAACAGTATTTAGGTAAGTCCTAAGATCACTTTCCGTGTATTAACCTAAGTTTTATTTATAAGTAAAAAACAATTATAAATCTCGACTGCTTCTCTACATATCGAGGAACAACCGAAATCGTTTTTCACGTCTTTTTATTCTCTTCGTGGTCGAATTTCAAAAAATCCTGCAATGCTAAATATGAACTTGTATTAGCATATCTTTAAATTAACACATCGTGTTTAGTAAAGCTGATAAATACAAATAAATGAACCAAAAATTAAAAAGAAATTTAACGTCTAAACGTTTTTTCACACAATTCACACTTACATTATGGAAAAATTCGTATGCATGTAGATCTGCAACTCACAATTAAGCTTCAGTTAAAACTGTAGCAACAACGAACATAGATTACAATAATTGCTTACTAGTTTCACGCGCCTGTTAATAGATTTGTAAGTTATCGTGACCGGTACTTTTTACTGTAGGCATATAAATAATAAAGCCACCCAGTTTAAAATTGTTGTTTTATAAGTAGACAACCAAAACGCTGTTGAAACAAAGTTTATGTGTTGGCATACTGAGATTCTGACGTCACATACGCATGTGTACCATAACCTTGTACGCTAATGTAAACATTTGAATAAGTCGAATGTATGGTTTCTGGCTCAATGTTGTGTTAGACGTTTCCATGGTGTCTCTGTTCGTTACGTTTGCTATGACTGCAACCACTCCTAGGTCGACTGATCATTTCAAAAATATTCTAACCTAAACAATCACACAATACAATATACGTTTCATTTTTCATTACTCTATAGAAAATGTGTTCAGGAATAGTTTTTAAACATGGGTTGGTTATTACCTACTTACAAAGATTTTCGTCAAGTAATAAGCATACTAAGCAAGAACACACGGTCGTGAATAAAGGAATATTGAAGTGCAAGACAACCTCGTAGCCTGTAGAGCCAGAGAACAAGTTGTTCTTACAGAACTGGAGCGACATTGCGTCAGTAGTACTCAGTTTTGGTCGGTAATCACTTTGTCTTACTCAAGGTATCAACTAGACTAGAATGCAAGCACCAAGGACTGTCCATATCTCACGTGGTTGCTTTTAAACAATGAGGCCAACAGGTTCTGCCACATTATTATTTGCACGCAGGTAAATGTAGTTGTACTTTCACAGTCACGATCTCACCTTGATCTGTGTAATTTCGTTCCGAGACACGTGACGGAAAAAGAAACACTTGTAAAGCTAATTGAAAATCTTAAAAAAGTTGCTTATTCCTTTTATTTTATTTTGGATTATTCTTAATATGTAATTTCTTCATAAGTAATTTAAGATAGCGACTCAAATCTTATAAATAATAATTTTCATTAACTCTTAATGCGCCCGCCTACTGGCCGTGTGTTAGAGTGAGTGAGGCACGGTGCTAAGGGCGATGTTGACCGGCTCATCTGGTGTGGTATCGCCTCTACCGCAAGACACTGCAGTGGTATCGTAGATCGCTTGCCTGACTGACACTTTCAGTGGTGACCCGATTTTTTATTTGTGACAAGTTCTGAGCATACATAGTCCATTGCATATTTAAGAAATGAATAGGTTGTCAGATATGAAAAGTTAAATTAAGCTGTTTTTTTAGCCATTTTTAGGGGCACTTAAATAATTTTTCTAATTAACGTTCTTCTTTGCAATAACCTTTCCGTCATCGTCTGAAATGTGTTTTATTTTCGCACATTGACTCGCTGGGTGGATCTAGAATAATCTCGTTAAAAAACTTATTTACGAAAACATTGCAACGAACTTTAGGCGCGTGTTAGGCGGTGCCTTTAAAGTGGCTAGTGTACTCGCCTCCCGCCATGGCGACATGGACTAGATTTCCGCCGTGGTCGGTAATTGGAGTTTCGAATGTATGTGTTGTGACGAATGATGTCGCTGATCGGCGGGTTTTCTCGGAGATCTCCCGCCTCTTACGCCCTTCTCTTTCCGGCGCCTCTCATTGTAAGACCTCATACGTCATCCTCCTGGACAAGCAGGTGCCTGTGTGCGCCCAGTCGTTAGTCTGCAGTCCTGGTTGAGATATCCTGCCCCTCGGCTGCACTCCTCATACTGTATTATTGTATCAGTTGTCAACTGATATGTTGCGAGTAAATAAGACACACAGCGTTGCAGCAGAAGTTACGATAGTGCTGGGCGCAATGAAGTAGTTAAGACACTTCTAGGGGAATGTCCTTGTATAATGCAATGTCTCAAGATGGAACACAACATACTTATTACATAGCAATGAAGGAGGCCACGGCAGTGTAGTGGTTAGGCCACTCGCCTCCCAGAACTGTGTTTCAGATGATATTCCCGGTTGTGTTACAGCACATTTTCACACGTGAGAAACGTGAAGGAAGATGGCGCTGAATGTGTTGTTAACAATTTGTTTACAATGCCTACGAATAACGTCAAATATTTTTGTAAACCTACACACATCTTGTATTTATTTATGTACTGTGTATGAAACTTCTCCAAGTTCAAATACTGCGTGTACAGTACGCAATAATTACAACCGTAGCTTTTCTATCAAAATTATTAGGCCTGTACTGTTCTGATATACGATGCACTGTCCGATATGTAGCTTCGATTTCCATGTGTGCGTTGGTATATCTTCACGCTGATAGAATTATGTTGTATAATTTCATCTCCCAAAATATATTTACACCTAGTGTACCACACGAATTGTGCAAAATCTGATCCCTCCATCAAATATCCGAGAACGTTTATATTGTATGAATGATATACATTTATATATTTACTTGACAGGGCAAAATAACTGATGTTTATTTTCTATGATGACTATCTAACATTTCATTCTAGTGATTGCTTGTTACATTGAGTTAGCAGTAGTATTTCCTACTGACAAACCAAAAGTTATAGCCACAAAGATACGCCTTATTATTTAAACACGAGTAGAATAAAACAATGTAAACTTGATAGTATACCTTTGTTTTAAAGAGTGCATGTACAAAGCATTCAAGTGAATCGGTTCTAATGTAAGCTAAGTCAAGTAGTTTCAAATAAGAGCAAAACACGGTAGCATTAAAATAACTGTCACAGGACTCTAGTTTTTAAATTGCTTGCAGCTATTTGTAAACTAATAAATTAAGTTTCGAAACAACTGAACAAACCTGTGGAAGAAAAACGTCAATATTTATTTTAAAGTTGAGTTAAGATTTAAAGTGTGTTGCCCGGTTCATTGAAATAATTTCTGGTTTAGCAAAGTAAGTTGACCTAATTTGACGTAGGTTATTTGTGTAACTATCCTGAGACTAACCAAGATAATGTTTACTTCAAGGGGCTGCGCGCCCGGCCAGGGGGTAGGGGGGCGAGCATCAGGGTCGAAGGAACCTCCATTGAGGTTTACAATCAATCATAATATTTAGAGCCGTTCAGATGACATCAACAGAAAGAATTATTGTTTCATCAGTATGTTACCTTTACCATAGAACACGCACTCACAGGGCGAAGATATAGTGCTTTCAAACATATTCTCAGTGGATACCTTTCAAGTCAAATGTTAGTAAGCTGCATCCTAGGTTTCTTGTGTTTTACCATGCCTTAAATTTGCAACTTTGGAAAGCGTATATATATATATATATATATATATATATATATATATATATATATATATATATATATATATATATATATAACATTTACCATGAATTGCCGGGATAATAATACTTGTAATTCACGTATTTTATCTTACTGTATCTCTGAATCTGTCAGCATGTTAAACTGATAGCAACGTGACGAAATTAGTTACATACTAGAAATACTGTGTAACGTATTGAGAACATCAGTAACTCATAGCGGCGTTTAGTTTCCCGGGACTTGCAAATAACGTGTGAAACTGGTTTTAAATCTGTCATCAGAACACATTGACGGCAATAAGTAAGTTTCACGATGACTAAGAGTAGTAAATAATATGCTTTGTTCTTAACTAAGCCGAGAACTTAAATAATGCTCTTACGACTATATATGAGTTTAAAATGCTTATATAACGCATAAAATTAAACGACATTAATTTGAGCACAGTGTCATGTAGGTCCCATGTGACTACTTTATAGCCAATTACAACACATGACGTTATAATGCAACTAGGCATACAACCTGATAGATGCAGTATATTTTCATCAGTGAACAGGTCATTGACATATTTTGTTCGTAGCTCAGTGCTCCGTACGAACCGGTCTTGATTGCATTGCCTTCAGCGGGTAATACATATACGACTATTAGTCCTGGCCTCCAAACAGTATACGTAGCTGCGTAGAAACCTGTTATATAACAGCAGTTCTATAATATAGGCGATTCACGATAAGTGGGCACTTTAGAAGTCCACCTTGTCTACGACAATAATATATAATAGTTTTAACAGCGCCTTGAGACGTTAACTGTTGAGTATGTTAGAATTAATACCCTTTGACTGTTACTTAAGTCGGTTTGTTTGTGTTAAACGTGGCAGGAAACGCGAATAATGTGAAAACAATAAAAGTAACCTGGATTCAAAAATGCTGCATTTTCTCGGCGTACATAGACTCAATTATACTGAACGTCTTCTGAGTGCCAATAATAATTTAAAATATGTATTGTTGGAATGGTAGTTATATGCGTGCATAATTTACTACAGGTGAAGACGAAAACAGCAGACATTGGCATATTTAGCGTCACCTTGAAGCAAGAAATTCCCGTTTTGTGGCTTTTAAAGTATGCAGCACAGCATTTCCTGTTATTGAAACGTCATAAAATAATGAAGTCACTAGTGAAGGCGTGACGAGAGTCGAGGCAACAACAGAGCTGCACCTTAGTTGACGTGACCACGTGGCATGTGTGTGGTGACATGTGTGTAGTATTGGTGGTCAGGAAGGAAGTGTAGTCTATCTACAGGACGTACTGTAAGTGTGGACAGACAAGGACTTAGACAAGACACTTTCCCCACAGCTGTATCTCCGGACACGACACGACCTTGTCTGCCTTTCACCAGACACACGCACTCCACCCAGACATCAGAGAAACCTACTGTGGCTCCAGTCTCACATACCACACCACCTCCAGCAACCGCCACGCACTTACGTCAGCTCTGCACCACGTGACACACACTCTACATTACCACGTACAAGCAAGACCGCATACCTACTGTATGTCCCTCATTTATTTAAACTCCATGTGGCACATTATATTGCATTCCATTGGTTTAGGAGAGTTGTAGCTCATTTAGGTAATTTTAAAAATAGTGTGCTAAACAGAAACACAGTTTTATTAGGTTGGTAAACGTATTGAGTAAGCAACTTATGCGCACTCACTTGTAGTTCTATAGTACGGCCTTTCTCTAGGCGCTGATGACACAGGTCGCCTACACTTCTGTGTTCGCAGGTTTTCCATGTCCACCGAGATGATATATCAGAACTGGCCGAACATAGGAAGCAGGATTCACGTATTTTACTGGCCAAATATATTGTGGCAGCACATCTTTCATGGTGCATTTTATAAAATAGAAAGTTTGCTGATAATGGCAACAATGTGTGATAAATGTACTATGGTGCAGGTGTACCGTCATATTGTGTTGTTCTTATTAGGAATTAGGAATAGAATCGTGCATGATGACCATTGTTAACAAACAAGTAGTATCCCCACTTTAGAAGAGAAAGATGATGCTACAAACTAGTACTTGACATTATGCATTGTTACTTAGACGTATGAAGGAAGAAGTATAGTCAAGGTCAGATGCGAAAATTTTCTTGTAGTAAACATCCGATGAAAACTGAAGCATGGCGAAGGGCATGGACGCGTTAGTCTACTGAGACACCGAGCGAGGTGGACCAGTGGTAAAACACTCGCCTCTCATTCTGGAGGATCCGGGTTAGAACCCCGGCTCCGGTCATCCTGATTTCTGTATTCCAGGGTTTGCCGGAAACACTCCAGGGGAATGCCCAGCCCTGGTGTCCCCTATCCCCCTTCCCTTCGTGTACCACTACAAAGGTCTTGTGCTGTTAGAGGGCACGTAAGCTACTAAATAACTTAAATGAAATTATTATATACTTGCAGCAGGATTATATGCTTAAGGGGCCCGCCTCGTGGCACATGTGTTTGTGTGAGTGAGGTATGGTGCTAAGGGCGACGTCGTATGGGCCATACAACGCTGCGTCGCCTCTACGCTTAAGGCGTGTAGTCTTCGTGAAAAAACTAATTTCCTATGGGACTTTAAGTGGTGACCCTATTGTTTTATTTACGAAATCACTTTACTAAAGTCCAATGTACTACCCTTAAGTGGTTTCACATGTATTCGGCTAGTATATTTTCCGCTATAGCAGCCTGAAAATCCCGTTTTAACCCATTTTGACGTGCCCTAAAAGGGTATTTCTAATACGTGTGTTGTCTTGAAAGTACTTAAGGGCAGTCGTCTGAAGTGTGTGTTCTTGTCGTAGAGAAACGGCGTGAACACACGTGTATTAGTTTCCGTGTAAAACTTTTTCTTCAAACACGCTGCAGCGCGATTTTATGGCAACGAGGCGGGTCCCTTAACTCTGCCGCAACTGGCATCTTTATTTACTTACACTTTCTTTCACTGCGCGGTTTTCGAAACTGTAATATATTTATTCTCGAAAAGTAACAAAGTATCACGAGTTTAACTAATTATATCATATACGTAGTTTTAAGCACTTAATCACGAGACACAGTCCGTATTTGCAAATCGTTTTAAATATTTGAAAATATTATAGAAAGTAGAATTCCAAAGGTTATTACGCGGTTTTAGGAAATAATATATTCTGACCGTATATTTTAATTTCTTATTATGTAATATAGCTCCAATGTGTAATAACCAATTTGAATACAGAATTTGAACCGCTTTCCAATTACAATATATATATATATGTGTGTGTGTGTGTATGTGAAGTATACATGTCGCTAGTCTGTAGTCGGCAACTCTCCCGCTACAATCGCACCCATAACTTGGACATGACGTGTGGCGGCCCAAACGGATAAGTGTGGAACTATTCAAACACCTCTTCTCGCGGGGCACATGTTATGACTGAGAGCTGCGGGCGACAGTACAGGCTCTAACCGGCCAGTAACAACAAACTAGGACCACGTTACCACAGCACATTACAGTGCACAAGTTTCTAAGCTGCTCATTAAATGTTCCTGAAACGCTTAGAGTAAATTGTTTGCCTTGGCGCCTTCTATGCTGTATATATATATATGTAACTTGGCAGACAGAGCAGGAAACCTGGCAGCTTGAAGGTGTGTGACGTCACATAGGACCAGTACAGGTAGCAGTAAGTGGACAGGTTGCCAGCTGACACCAGTACATGACCTGCATCAAGGAAAACTGCTGTGTGCATGTTGCATGTCACAGCCACACCTAACTGCACTTAGCCTAACACTGTTCTCCTCACAGACACTTGCCCTGCATGTTCGCCCAACAACAGCTAACTGAGATACTTACGACGTCAGATAAACAGCCGGCCTGCCGTACGCGTATTCACTTTTCATGACTCTTGTCTGCATTTTAAGGAGGTTTTCCCTATATTACTTGTGATCAACTGCCTGCATCAACATTTATAGCATACATCACGCCGTAATGACTACTAAACGTATCCTAAACTAGATATACAATGTGCCTTGTCGATGTGCAGACTGGATAACAACTCTCTGAGATTCGAGTTAAGAGATAACATGGGTCAATATTCCCTTACAGCGTCGCAGAACAAGATGGCGCAGCGGTAAAACGTTGCACTCGTATTCTGAGCACCTGGGTTCAATCCCCGGTCCTGGCCATACCGATGTCTGTAGTCCGTGGTTTTCCAAGATCGCTGCAGGCGAATGCTGCAATGGTTCTTCAACAAAGGCCATGGCCGACTCCTCTCCCAGCTGCTGTCTTTGAACCAAGTTGTGTCACCGTCTATATGATCTGCTGTCTACGAGACGTAAAGCCCTCTTACCTGACCTAACAGCGTCCAAGTAAGAAACACGCCTTTTGCAGATTTTGAGGATGTTTTACGATATCGCGATATCAACAGTACCTCGATGAATACTCTCGAATTTATAAAAATATTGAAATATTTCACATAAACAAAATTGTTCAACGTTTCGAGTAACATTCATAAATTAATTTTAACACAAAATTATGTTTCAACTAGAGTATTTCTTTAAGCGAGCGCAATGTTACGAAGCTTCGTTTGTGATTCTTTGGTTTTCCCGCGAAATTTCTTTCAATCCTGGCTGATTTATCCATAGATTTAATTAAAAAATTAACTTGACAAAGTGAATAAACATACCAATCTGGTTACAAAATTTAATTGTTATTACGACGGCGAGAAAAAATATTTCATATTGTTACCAAAATTTTAAGACCTATTAATTTGATTCCATTTTCAGTTACACTTGAGTAAAATAAAAATAAAAATATTTTATAATAACGTTAGATTGTTAAAGTGAAGTTAATTTCTGCTAAGGATTTTTTTTTCAAATTGCTATTTCAAGTAAATACCAAAACAATAACGTGCAACATAACTTATGTGTACGAAAGTATATTTTACTCGTATTAAACCGCCTACAAAATTTTCACAACAAGAAGTAAATTATTTTTAACTTCGGTTTATTAAGAGGTATGGAAAGGTGTCATCATCGAGCGGACGACTGGAATATTGAATCGTCTAGAAAATCTGAACTATTTACCAAAATACGATCACATTTTTTTTGCCAAGTACATATTTTATCTACTGACGTTTATTTACATACACTATGTGGTGATATGCTTTACTTTCGAGTAAGAAATAAAAAAAAATAAAAAACTATGAACTTGAAACCAGAAAATCTACAAAACTGTATAACTGTCATTTGTATAAATTTTAATATGATAATATCTAGGCTTCTATAATGACAACATTAAAAAAAGACTCGCGTATTGATTTGGAAATTATTTAACTGGCCGAAAATCTCTGCGCGAGAGGGCGACTACATCAGTTATTATTTGAATTTAGATTCACTAATAAAACACGTCAGGCAACCACCTTTGTTTAATAACTTATATCTGGTTAAGTTTCGCTAATAATCTCTTTGACAAATTCTGTTTCACCTCTAAATCTAGCTTTGACTGTTTTTTTTTTGTTTATAGAGGAAAATGTGTATTCTGAAAAAAAGGGCGCTAATTCACAAAAGCATTAAAAATCGTTGGAAACAAGGAAAGCCAATGCCTTTCTAAATTGTATTATTTAGTCGGAGTTTTATCAACAATGTTAGCGTCTTTAGGAATTGAGAGAAGACGATAGGTCCGGTGTTATTTTGTTTGACCGTAGTACGACCGAAGTTTATGTACTGCATACATACAATAGCCGCACAGACCCCAGAGCCTATATTAGCATAGTGTGCGTCAACTTGTCCTACCATGCAGCTGCTGTCTCTTCCTCTGTAGTAAACACTATCAACGACTCTAGACAACAAACATACAGGCTTAGCAGGTGCACACTAACATCTAGTCTCTCTCGCCTGCATTCACAAACACTGCTCGTGAGATAACTGGTTATACTACCTGCTGCTGCTCCTGATGTTTATGCAACTCTCTCTATCGTTAGTTTGTGTTACGTCATGTTCCAGCAAACCCAGATGTATTCTCTCTCAGGTCAATGTACCTGATATTACTCGTCCTTTTTTCCTTGCCTGCAGACATCTACCCTTTAATTAAAATCCGTATTTTGTAAAATATATTTGCTAGAATGGTAGGCATTTAGTGTATAATGTCCCACTAGTAATATAGACATTAGGTACGCAGAAATCAGCCTAGACTGTTTTTTGGGAGAGGGGAGGGGGATGAAAAACTGATGTCAGGTTTTTCGGATTAGCAGACGTCCTACTAAATACGAATGCAGAGTTTTAATACTGCGCCTAGTCACGTGACCCCGAAAATTTTAATTTAATTTATCTATGGTTGCTTTTTTAATAACTAATAAACATGAATAAACTACCTCTAATTTATGCTAAGACGTCTTACGTTAAGAGTGTGCAGGTTTTTAACAAATACTTAAAAACACCAATTGAAATATACACGATTTTGGAAGCCAATGTGGGAAAACAACGTAACAACAATCCCTGATATTGATATTTGCCAACCTTATGAGAAAAAACTTACCCAGAATATTGATGTGTTAAGAGTGATCTGCCGCACGGGAATCAAATGTACGAGATTTTGGCGTTAGTGATTGTTCTTCATAAATACTTTTCTCGAGATAATGCTTTTTTAAGAGTTACTAAAACCTATCGTCTAAGGTTGATGTTCTTAAATTTTCGCAGATTAGCTACGAAAAACTTATAATTTTAAATAATGCTTTTAGCTCTGAATTATGTTTCATACCTTATTAAATGTCTAATTTCTGTAGATCATAGGATGTAAGCTTTTTTTATGTTTCAAATAGTAAGAAATCCTATTAGTCCTGCAAACATCGCAATTACGTTTTCCGAAATAGTGGCAAAATAATAATTTTAAACTTATTTCGAAACATTTATTTCCCCACGGTAAGTATAACTCTTTAATATGTTCCCGCCACCATACTTAAAAATTTCTGACCCCTTCTGTGATATCCTCGTTTCTTGGTGTAAATTAACGGCGATTTAGTTTATAATTTTTAATTCAAAAAATGTCATATTTCGTTTAATGAATCACTATGAATTCTACACATTTCGTCTACACTCTACAGCAAACTTGAAATGTTTCATTAATCAAATTAAAATAAAATGTCACTTCAGTGTGAGACAAATATTTTTAACACATTTAACAAATAACGAAATGTAAAGTTAAGCCAGAGGTATTAAGTCTTGACAGTAGACTAAGGCAGCTCATAGAAGCAGCACGTGTAATAGTGTTGTGTGAAGCGCGTGTCTAGACATCAGCTGACAATCACACGTGTCGGCAGGCATCACATACTTTCACCGAGCTACATGACACTCCTCAACGTCTACTGGCCTGCTACATGCTGGGAATGTAACATACATGTTTGTTTGCCGCACATCACACAGCGGTATGAAACTGTAGTTGAATCAAATATATTGGCTCCGAACCACCGGTGTTTCAACAAACCACCGAAACTTAGTTACAAAACACACAAAACATAGTACAGTTCAGTTGATAATGTCAGCTTGAAGGTGTTGGACAACATAAACAACGCTTGTATCGTATCCGTGTAGCTGTGTGGCTTCACTTGTCTCTGCGGACACGGTATGTGTATTTGTGAGCTAGCGTGTTTGTGCCACATGGCTGTTTACTATGAAATACTTAGGCCCCCGAGTCTCGAACTTAAGATTTTGATAAGTTAAATGATAGGTAAAATACCTAAAATAAAAACTTCTAGTGTTAACTTTTTTAACATCCAATTAAAAAAGATAACTTACTTAGATCATTGTATTTTATGTATTTTATGAGGTACAAGTACTTCGATATAGCACTACGAATGCAGCGATGGCCGATTAACGTAAAGCAATGATAACAAAAAAAAATGACTTCCATCATCCATGAAAGTTGTTTGGAAATATGGGATTTCGGTGGCGTCCCTGCTGCAGGTGAGAGACTAAGCTTGGCCATGAGCCTGTCACACCAACATCCTGCTGTTGTTACAACATTCCCTGCTGCCAGCATCGTGACACGGCCGAGGTACGAAGTGTCTAGTTGAATGTCACTGCAGTAGACGTCCAAGGACACAGTGACATGGTCAATATGTATACACGGGTCAAACACCGTCTCTATTGTACTTGCTGCACGCTTCACTGAGCTACATACATATATACACCTCTCCTGTACATAGCTCTCATGTGCGGGACTACCTCAACACACATTGCGACCAGCTATGCTGTGGCAAGGTAGGCTAACTGTTGGCTCTAACATTTCTTGTAATATGTAGCACTAATGTCTCAGCTACGGAATAATGGGTGAAACCTTTTGCAACATATTTTTTAAGCGAAACGATAAAATACTCGGCATATTTTAGTTGCACAGTTATGAATCCGGCAATCTGTCCCTCTCTCTCTCTCTCTCTCTCTCTATATATATATATATATATATATATATATATATATATATATATATATATATATATATATATATAAGGAAATCCAGAAATATTAATAAGCACACCACGCAAATCCTGGGTGAATTGGCAACTAAAATGTTTGAATGAAATGGTTGTACGATGATATTTTTGCATACACGATGTGGCAACATAGCACTTCCTCACATAACCCTGAGTTAATGAAATTATTTCGTCATATTTGTTAAAGAGACTGACCTTTTTGAAATTCGGTGGTATGTCATGAATAATGTGTTTGTGATCGTCAATCTGTAAAATATGTGTTTGTCATTTAAAACTCTTTCACTCATAAAACAATTTTAACTACGTTACCCGTACTTTCATGACAAGTAATACAAATAAAAGTGTTCGTGGGTTTTGATGTGAATTTTTTGTTGTCTTTTGATAAGTATACATTAATATTATACATATACCATCGTTGTACATTGTTAGAATGCACCTGGATAAAGCAACAGTAATATATACGTTAGACTTGCATTAGGAAGAATATTGGCTTTATTCTGAGCTGCAGCATTATAGCTGATTTCAGTTTTCCATGGTTTTCCGAAATCTATCCAGGCGAATGCCAGAATAGAAGCGTTAACAAAGACCATGGCCGATTCATTTCTAGTTTCCTTGTATCTGTTAAGAACGTGCTGGTCAACGAGACGTAAGAGCTTCTCTATAGCAAAAATGCCACAACTTACAATACAATGAACTGTGCCAGAATACAGCACCAGGAATGCAGTGTATTGCAGCCACTTAATATGTGTAGGAATTATTTTATCTAAAACGGTGCATTCTAGCGACTTGTGACAATAGGACCTTTTTTGTTACTTAGAAGTACTGTTCAGAAAGACAACTTTAAATGTTCACAAAACCCAACGCCAAAAATGTTCTTGTCAAAGTGAGGGTGGCCACCCCTGTTTTTTACATGAAGGGGCCGGTTTTATCGAGTGATTTCGTCACAACTTGAAGATATCGATAACACGAATCATTGTGCAGAGAAATTCTGATTTAACTTAATGTTGGTTCCGATATTTGCAAAAAAAAAAAATAGATTTTCAAGGGTTCATATCTCCCTTAAAAATGGCACTAGACGAAACTGGCTTTGTGTGGCTATATCTAAATTTTTATGAGGAATCACCTCCCAATGTTTGTAACATAAGTTAAGAAACACCCTGCACACACACACACACACACACACACACCTATATATGTATATAGTGTAAATCATTCGCAAGTATGAACTGCACAATGTGAATTACTGACCAAAACTAAGAAGGCCATATACGGTTTGGTAACAGAAGCTAGGGCCTTAGTTCCAAAATATCAGTAAGCGGTAATGTAGGATACTTTTTTCGTACTTCCACATCGTTTTATCATAAACAAAGATCATGGCAACTATTCCTCAACGAGTATTGTCCTTTTAATTTTGGTTACAGATTCCTGTGGTGCAGTACGCATTCGCCAATCATTTTATTCTTTATTACGACTTTGCTGTTCTTACGACTTTTTACTATAGAGTATTTTGTAGTTAGTTTATATATCAGATTCACTTTAAACAGGAAGTATTCGCGAATCAACTAAGATTGTACGGTACACGTGTTCAGCATCGTTGCCGCCGATGTGTGGCAGTACCACCCTCCTTTATCTGGTTCCGAGGACTTACCAGGAGACGTCTTGCTGTCCTTCATGCTGGGAGGATCGTCAGTCCACTACAGCCAGTCCATAACGTACACTTTAGAATTAATTTATACGTAAAACATTTTATTCGTAAAATTGAAAAGAGACAAGGTGTTGAAGCATGATCCGCTATATGTGTGTGTGTGTGCCACGTGAGCTGAACAACGGCAAATTACATTCAGACGATCCAGAAACATGTGTATTATGAAGTCTAGAGAAACATTATTTTCCTCGAAAGCTTGTGCTAACAGCTGAAGCTAGATGTTAAGAAAATCTTTTGCTAGCATATACAGATACATCTTGCATGTTTGAATGATTATTGCAAAGTGAATGCATAACAAACTGAGGTGTTTTGCTGTGTACACGCCACGTCTAGCGGTTGTTGTAGAAAGTGTACTGTTACATATAAAGGCCAATCACATGGCTGTAGCCTACAAATATTCCAGTTATTCCGAAGTAGAAATACAGTTGGCATAAAATGGTAACGAGAAAACCAAAGAAAACTCAATACAGATGAGGACCAACAAACAAGGAGCATAGAAATGACAACAATGGTGGCCAGAGAACTTGAAGAACGCATAAACATAATTGTGTGTGTATATATGTATCATGGATGATAATAGTAGGCTCCCTTCGACAAGCACATATAATATGTTTCGGGAACTGGCGTCTGTTCCCCTCGTCAGGCACACGAACAATCTGAGGAGCTGCAGTAAACTGACTTCATTGGAACCTCGGCGGGGCGCGTGTAACAGTTTTATCTGGGCTGCTGACCAGCATTCAAGGTTATGGAGGGAGGCTGTTGTCATTAATAAAATTACGTGTTTGTGTAAACGGCGGGGGAGTTGAGCTCCCCTCCAGCTAGACTGGAGTGATGTAGTGTCGTGATGTCTGTATAGTGAGGTGAGTGTTGTCAGCAAGTGGCCAGCTAAACTCGTGGAGTAGTAGTGCATGAGTCTCGACCATGAGAGCCGCTCCAATCAATCCCAGTAGGTTACATGCAGGCCACGTATAGCCTGCTGACTGAGGATCAGGCCTGACACTCCCATGGTTATGTTATCTTGAGACGTTTGTGACGAGAGGAAATACTTATTACTGATTAATACGCACTGGGCTGGTGGATGTAGCTGGTCTAGTGTTCAAACCATTTATTTAAATTCATGCATTACAGTTCAAACCCGCATGGCATTAACCTCGTTCTACCGAGATTAATTTCAATTATCCATCATAATTTTCATCACAGTGGTTTTTTATTTTCTTAGTGTGAGGTGACAGAAAACAACTAAAGGGGCTTAAATAATAATGCGTCGTCACCACAGCCGTTCGAATACTGTCTATTTCAGTTGTGACTGTCCTGACAAATGTGCAGATACGCCTAGACAGACAACTCGCCTCAATAGCCGGCGATGTGTAAACGCACCCCTTCATTCAGGAACGACTTGTCGAGTCATTCAGCGAGTTCCTCGGGGCTTGAGTAGAGGCGCAATTACACGTAGGCTCGAGCGAGTTTTAGACGAGACTCAAACCCTTAGCATGTTGAAATGGAACATACATTTATTTAACAGTGCACAATGTGGCTGTGGCTGCAGTACACTGCAGTGCTGTATATGGTCAAGACATTTATGTAACTGTTTAAGGCTTATGTTAATCATGCAGCAAAAAAGTACTCGAAGCTTGAGTTTTGAACATAGCGTAATTAAATTTCTCAAACGGCTTTATTTAAACATTTTTTAAATCACACAATATTTCTGAGTAAACATTTCTCATAAACTCATGAAACTGGGTACACGTGACTTGACTCGTATTTTTTATTCCATATTCGTATTTTCAAAATGGCTGTCATTTAAATAATTTATGATCACACGAATTAGCTAAGGGACAGTTTTTCAGAATTATACCAAATTGGATACACGTATAGCACTAAACACATATCTTTTCATCGTTCCATCTTTTTGAACGTTTTCTGACCACGCGGGTTTCATATGATGCCGTTCTTTCTGAATCTAATTAAACTTGGTTCATATGTAGTACTGAGTAAAGCGAATTAATTTTTAATAGGCCATGGGATCGACAATTAAAGCAAGACACAAGTATGATATATCTGTGCTGTTCTTATACACTATTTGGTGGGTGATATTTTTTTTTTCAATGGAAATATGCTATGCGATTTAAAACTGACTCACATTAACAGTCCTTTGGTGAAGAAAGTTGTATTAAATTTTTATCAGGATAAGATAATGTTCGTAAAAGTCACTTGGCCAGAAAGGTATTTAGACATACTTCAAATGGTAAGAAATATAACCTTGCATCCACCTCACTCGAACCTTCTGGGAATGTCACCAGGCGTGAATGTCACTTGACTGGTCAGTCCTTAAAGTTAACTGCTGTTTTCTTATTATAATATTGTAGTTGAAAAATACCGTTTGTACTAAGCTTGAGGACTGCAAGTGTGTGTGTGTGTGTGTGTGTGTGTGTGATACATGCCAGTACGCGCGGTATAGGACATGGGATTCACTGAGAATATTCCCGGCATGCCCCGCATGTACGTTGTCGCTGCCTAGCAACCACAGGGGAGGGGATGTTCACAGGCTGAGGCAATCGAGTTTCTCTTACTGTGTTATCAACAAATACAGAGGAGCCATTGAAGAGAGAGTGCAGAAGACAAGTTTGTGTGACACTTACGAGCTATCTCAGCACACGGTACTGTCAGGAAGGTTATACATAAATATAGGCCATTCATGGTAAAGTGAGAACTTATGAAGGCGGGGTCTCACCCCACGTGTTGAATTATTATTTATTTATTTTTTTAATTCTGAGAAGAAAAGTACGATTATAGCGTAATTTCCGTTCATCTTCCGTTATAAAAGCACGCGCCATGTAAGTTGGAGGGTAACCAGCTGGAATGTGTTACATATAATAATTAAACTGTTTTAAATTCAAACGGCTAATTAACATAGGTCGATTTCATTCCAGTATTTATAAGCTACGCCTGCTGCTTGAATTCCTGGAATGTGCCCATCACTCAGTAGCTGCCAATCGCCATTCAGGCTGGCGCGCAGTGTACAAGTATATCTTTTGACCTTTTAACGCACATTGAGGCTGCATTCAGTTAAACAATGTGTTATGTTTTTAACTTCCTGGACTCATTGTGGCCTAAACATATGTTCAAAGTACAAGAGCGATTCTTGTACTGTGGCGCGAGGTAAACAGTATTCATACCGATAGGAACATTTTGTAGGAAGACGTCCCTGCAAAATTATTTTGTAATAACCCCACAATAATTTTGTAGTGGCCAAAATATTTTAGTGGTGCACAAATTGTTTTTGCCGGGACAACAAAATAAATATTTCAGGGTAAATACTCTTAAAACATTTTGTACCAGCCGCAAAATATTTTTCCGTGAGATGTAATCGCAAATTTCACACTTTTACTCTCGGGATTTAAAAAGAGAGAAAAATAAAATAATTCAACACGAGAGGTGAGGCCTCACCTTATTTAAGAGTTGTTCGAAATGGCATCAACCACTACAAGTAAATTTTACTTCAGCCCTGACCTTAACTTCTTCGATACGCTTAAAAGAAACGCTGTGTTTATTTAACACACGAGAATGTTTGTGTTAAAGAGCCCGCCTCGTTGTCATAAAACCACACTGCAGCGTATTTGAATAAAACGTTTTACACCGAAACTAATACACGTGTGTTCACGCCGTTTGTCTACGAAAAGAACACACACTTCAGACGACTGCCCTTAAGTACTTTCAAGACAACACACGTATTAGAAATCCCCTTTTGGGGCACGTCGAAATGGGTTAAAACGGGATATTCAGGCTGGTATAGTGGAAAATATACTAGCCGAATACATGTGAAACCACTTAAGGGTAGTGCATTGGACTTTAGTAAAGTGATTTCGTAAATAAAAGAATAGGGTCACAATTTAAAGTCCCATAGAATTTTTTTTTTTCACGAAGACTACACGCCTTAAGCGTAGAGGCGACGCAGCGTTGTATGGCCCATACGACGTCGCCCTTAGCACCATACCTCACTCACACAAACACATGTGCCACGAGGCGGGCCCCTTAACAAATAGCGAGCTGTTACAAACTGACTAAAATTTTTAATATAACCGAGATTTGTAAATGCAACTTTGCTTTGAACAGACTTCTTCTACTACTATTACTACCACTATTATTATTAGCTACTACTGCTAACACCACCAGTAGGACAGTTACTCAGGGATGACTGAGCAGTGTTATATGGCTTGCTCAGTATAGAGTGTCGTCTAAACTAAATAACTTCACACAGGACATTGTTGTTTACTAGCACACGTGTTACATAGAGAAGCTACCTACGCAACATGCACCTTGTGTTATCTGCGCTAATATATATATATATATATATATATATATATATATATATATATATATATATATATATATATATATATATGGTACGAGCAATATACCAGCGAGCCAGGATATCACACCTAGAATGCACATATATATCACTGGCAGCTGGTAGTGGCGATTTTCGTACCCTGAAGGATGACATGAAATGAGGCCATAGATGAGCAGGCCCTGGGAATGAGAGAGGCGGGGGAAACGGGAGATCCCCGAGAAAACCCGCCGACCAGCGGCATCGTCCGGCACGATATCCACATGCGGTAATCCGTGGACCAAACCCGGGCTGCTGCGAGCAGTCTGACAACTCAGCCGCAATGTAGACATACCTGCTCAGCTAAATACAGGCAGTAATACTATCCACGTGTGTATCTCTATGTATGTCGCAGATGTCTGCACTTACTAGCAAGACACACAATACTGCACATACTTATGTTAACCAATATATTCCTCTTAGTCTGCTTCTTCTTACGGAACAACAATTAACTATTTTTTTTTTTTCGGAATTCAAAATTAACTGGGTAAAAAAACGTTAATATTTCTAATGACGTTGTTAATTTTTATTAAACCTTTTTAAATATCGGCGTATATTGTACTGCTTCGTAAAAACTTTATGTAAATATGCGTAAAAAGTGATCAACAGGATTTTTTGTAATTCAACCTAAATGATGTAAACTTAATTATAAAATGAATTTACTTTTATGTCAGAATAAAGGAGCTGCCGTGATGTAGTGCTACAGAAATTAATTATTGTGCATAAAAGTATGTATGCATACACACGTACATACATACATACATACATACATATATATTACGAAGTGTGTACAACTATATTACAGTAGGTTGGGCGCCCGAGGATCACATCTACTCTCAGTAAAATTATCAATGGAACCACTAAATATGCCATAGAAGTCTGCGGAAGTAAATGAGTACAACCAATATCAAATCAGGAACAATTTATTATAGTAATAGTGGTTAAGTTGCTGCCTCCTAATACTACCTACCTTACATACTAAATGAGAAGTTAGTGTGACTAATACAAAATATAGATACACTTCAAAGTTTTGCACACTTAAAACAAAACACGAAATTAATGTGCTCCAGCAATTCAGACGATAGAGGCGAAATTGGGACTCTCGATCCCCAACCTCTGAGTACAATCGAGTTCATTCTTCTATACTTACCTTCTTTCCAAGGTCAGTTTTCAGCTCATTACTAGATAGGTAGGCCTATAAAATAAAAATAAATAATTAGTGAAATATTTCACCAATTCCAGTGCTGCGATGAAGGATGACGTAGTCAACACATCATTGAAATCTGCATTGGTTTCAGTTCACGCACGTATATAGCCTATATCGTAAACTAGCAATGTTTGAGCACTTCTTCTTTAGTACACGCTGTGACTGTAATGTTACTTACAAAACTCTAGTAAAATAAAAATATTTGTGATAGCACAGAAACGCATATTAGATAGATCGTCCACTAACTTATAATGTCTGTGAATGTAGATTAAATCCCTTAGACAATTTTTTTTCGTTTGCCATACAGCAAAACCTTATTTTCATGGTCGTTAGGCAAAGAGTAATATGCTACATGTATTTAGATCCTAATAATATGGATCATTTGCCAAGAAAATTAATCAAATATTAGCTATATTTCACAGATGTTAATTATTTCACACACACACACACACATATATATATATGAAGGCAAGTTATTATAGAGATTTAACGTAGTGAATGTTGCAATATCCGCTGACGGGATACGGTACGTATCGGAAATACCTCGCAGACACGCCCACACAGCTACAAGCAGAGTCAAGGCCAGCCACTTTCATTTCGTCCGAGGTGAGATTGTTGATTACACTTCGCCGCACGTAATACTGAGGTGAAAGGTCAGTTGCCTGGCCAAGCTATGTATATCTTAACCTGTTAGCTGCACTCTGAGACCTGCATCACTTTGTACCTCTCTCAGTTGTTCTAGTGGCGAGGGAGATTACATACGTTGCTCTATGCATGCTCCAGAGTCTGGTTGCGTGAACATTCCGTAGTAAATATCTGCAAGAGCACTGTTCTTTATAATTTCATAAGCCATCTTCGTATGTTCAAACAAGACTTATGACTGGTTAGTATTTGCTACGCGTCTTTGTAACGTAAATATTCACGATACGTATATACTACATATATGTGTGTGTTAGCATCACGGACCATGAGTCGAGCCCACGATTTTTCGCAAAAAGAATACTGCAAGAGTTTGTTTCAATGCCTTATGTTCACATATGCAGCCCTGCTTCATGGTCAGTGATTGGTTGTTTATAACTCTCAGTGTCTAGGGTTCTATCCACATATCACAGACGTGTGGTGTCGCAGTAACATTGTTCCGTGTTAATGAGCCACGTCTGTGCAATAATACATTCTGCCAATATCCATGAAGCATAGCTTCATATGTACACATTAGGCATTAAAACCAACTGTTGCAGAATTCTTTCGCGAAAAATTGTGAGCTCTAGCCATAAGCTGTCCAAATATATTCATTCTATACCAAAATATAATGAAATAGTTCTACGAACCCAGCAAACATCCCAATGATAGGGTACTCATTATATGTTGCAAGTAAAAAAAAACATTCAAGTATTTATAAAGGCATTTTAATACGTTCCTCGAAAGAAATAGTTGAGATTATGAAAAAAAACTATTTTTTTAACCTCTGTTAAAGCTTCGTTTGCATTGTTTTGATTTCTAATGTAGCGTGTTTGTGTTAATTTAAAAATGCAATACGTTGTAACAAGAAATTATTGTAATCTCGCGTAACTGTTTGACAGCCAGCAAACACTAAACATTATGCTGGACTGTTCTTAAAGCCATATTCCGTCGCCCTAAACTAGATCAGAAATCGACAAACTGTTGCATAGTTTTGTTAAAGACAATGTACACTATGTCAACTAATTTTTCCAAGACAAAACGCTACGGTTTAAAGTAATTATGCAATGAAATAAATTATCATAAATAAATAAATTAATTAGCCAAATCTATATAACAGATTGTCTAGAAAAAATTAGACTGCACAGTAAAAACTATTTAAAATAAGAAGTTACTTCTTCAAAGTGAGTGCAAATTATTCCTAAATGTTAAAATCATCTACGTGCATCTACGAATATTGAATAATTGTAATTAAGATTATTCCTGGGTTTTCTTCTAGCACGGTGAACCTGTAACAATTACAACTTTGATAGAAACGTTTGTAAATATTAAATTGGCAGTCTACCTGACTTAAGTTCTTGACAAACATGTATTAGAAATTATCTGAAACCTTCTAAATTTCGCTTTAAATAGTACTACGATACAAGATTACCTAAAAACTTTAATAAAATGTTACCTTACTTAGCACTAAATGTGTAGAGAGTCTGAAGAAACCTTGGAAAAAAAGGTCGTGATATACATCACGTCATAAAAAAAGATCGAAGGAAAACAGTTTTTAAATATTGAATACGGTATGAACAAATTACATAAAATTCATGACGCTCTATTTTGCACTGTACGTTCATCTGGTGTTAGATGAATTATGTTTAAAGGTTCTTTTAAATATCTCGCGTGATGAACTTTAGTTTCAAATTCCGTCACTGTGTAACAGTTAACACAGCGTGAAAAAAACATAGGCTACAAGTCGTGTCACTTTACATCCAACCGTATGTGCAGCGAGTTTGATAAATTTCTTAAAAACGGTTACTCACATATCTCGTCTGATCTATAAATGTTTAAATTGTCAGAATTTACATAATATGAACGTCACACAAACACAACACATAAATTTCAAGTTAATTTACTTAGTTCTACTCGAAAAAAATGTCTCCTAAGTTATCACCTGTAATCATAATAATGGTTCAATGGTTAATTAAAAAAAAAAAAAATAGGACGTGAACAAAACGTAGAATCCAAGTAACCTTGTTAAGTACAAGATAATGTGTTCCGAGTATTAAGCAGTTCTGAAAAATAGTTCCTTAGATAACTCGAATGAACTAAATATGTCCAAACAACCTCCATTATTAAAATTGTTATACGAAATAAAGAAAAAAACAAACGTGGTCAACTTAATAAGTAATAAATGAGTACCTACCCACTTTGATGATGAAATTCAGAAAAAAAAATATTTCGTTAGATAAGTCAAATTATGCTAAGTATGTGTATATATGTGGCCACCGTTTTGAAAATATAAACATGTTATATTATGTTAAAAAATAAAAATTGTCGCCATTATGATAATACAAACACGGGATAAACACAATATACAATAGTCAAGTTAACTTGCTAAGTAGTATATGCACTAAATTTGATAAAATTAAGAAAATATTTCCAAATAAATGTATTTTAATGTTACAAATAGAATAATGGCCGCCTACTTAAACATATGGCCATAGTATGAACGAAATACACAAACGCCAAGTCAACATACTAGGTAGTGTCTGTCTACCACCTTTCATGAACTTCGAAAAAATATTTCCACAAATATGTCATAATATGCTAAATGTTAAAAATGACCGCCATTATGAAAATATACAAACAAAATACTCAAAAATGAAAATCGTTTGCTGAGTAGTATATGTTTACTAAGTTTAATGATGAAATTCAGAAAAAAATATTTTCCGATCTATGTCATATTATTTAACGTATATATATATGTGTGTGTGTGTGTGTGTGTGATTCGGGATAAAGTGAGAAGTCTTAAAAATCCCTGGTTAATTTATATTTTCTGCCAGTTTGTATCTTTCCACTGCATGTAAACATCAACATTGCCACGTGCTTTTATTTACACAGGCTTGCACAATCATATGTCAACATTTACATTACACTTCACCAATAAACGTTATCTTCAACATTTACTCATTAAATGCACGGGTGCTGAATTTATAATATAAATACAGAGAGGTCGTTTGCATTTTATGTTGTTTCACTAATGCTGTATTCAAATAAGAAAATACACAGAACTACATGCAGTTATTCGCTACCAACCATACAAACAATAATGTTACTGTTGTTAATTTTGACTTATGTGTAGTAACGGCTAGTGATTTTTTTGAAAGGTTAAATCTTTAGTGCTCACTTTACTCCGAATGACATATATATATATATATATATATATATATATATATATATATATATGTGTGTGTGTGTGTGTGTGTGTGTGTGTGTGTGTGTGTGGCAGCAATGTTCAAAACATGAATATAAAGTGATAGAATATGCAAAGGTAAAGTTAGCTCAGTACGTGCTATATGTGTACCGATTTTAATGAAATTAGATTAAATATTTCTACAAATATTACATATTATGAAAAAAATATAAAAATGGCCGCTGTTTAGAAAATATATATTCTGCATAGACGAAATACATAAAATTCAGATCACCTTACAAGGTTATTAAAAAGAGCTGAGTTTGATGATGTTCTGAAGTGTGGTTCATGAGAGATTACATACGAACGAAAAATGTTAAAATTGCCGCCGTTTCAAAAAATAAAATGGTAAAAAAGAAATATATAAAAGTCAGGTCAGATTACAAAGTACTATAGATGTACAAAGTTTGATGAAATTTGGTCCATTGGTTCAGAAGTTTTTTAGGAACACACACACACGGACACGCAAAGAAACACTCACAGAGAGGTGACCTCGCAAGCACTATATTTCCTTAGGACAGTAAGCTAAAACTGTGCAATATTTGTGATAAGTAACTTATTATGAAATATCTTACAATTATAAATGAAACTCTAATTAATTACGCTTGAAATTAATGTATTAAACAGGTAGGCGTATGCTTAGCTAAAAATAATTAAAGTAACTAAAATAATCTTCATTTAGTTGAAACATGAGGAATGAGGTACCGTTAACACTTTCATGCTGCATAAATCAATCAGGCACAGAACATGGCGGCGCTTAGATAGCATCGTTTAAATGATTAAATATGAAAAAAGTATTTATAAGTACAATTAAAATTACTTAACAATGTGAAATGATCTCACTTATGTTGCTTCTTATTAAATAGATATTTATAAACTTCCACCACACTTAAAAACAACGATATTCCCAAAAAATATGTATAGTAGCCTAGTAATGTTAGCAATTGAAACCATGTAAAATATTCAATTACAGAACGTGGAAGTAATTACATGAATCTTTTACGTTCTGTACTACGATTGCAAACTGAGACCTATGAAGTATATCCTGAACATCTCGAAGTTGACAATTGTTACTGAATTTACCTGTGAGTCTGGCATACACACACACACACACACACACACATACACACACATACACACACATACACACACACACACACACACACACACACACACACACACACACACACACACACACACTGTTACTGAGCTCTACCAAGCAGACAGACTCAACTAGCGGCCAGATCGCCACAGATACTACGACATGTAGGGTGTAAATGTTGCGTGCTTCATGCAGCAGTCGTATTACTGACTTAAACATGAAACATTCTAAGATCGTGTGAGATATCAATCTCGACCTAAATCTCTTATCACAACATCTCGTGCAGGAGAATCTAGCACAAGGTTACGTCCAATTCTTTTAACGCGCATTTCTACACGTTTTATCAGCTTTGCCTGAGCCGGTCAATGTAATGGAATATTAAAATTATATTTACATCCACTTTCAAAGGTACCTACGAATTATTTGAAATTTCTCACATGTATTAAGAATCGATGAACGACCTAGTATTCACAGCCATTATGAAGAAAAGCCATCAAGTTGCGACAGAATTTTTTTTAAGTCAACGTATTTAAACAGAACATTCCTAAATAAACGTTTACCTATATCCTAGTTTTAGTTTTAAACGCGCAAATTTTTTGTCTTAAAAGAATTTTTTAGCCTTGCAAATATGAACCTATGTAATGTTATCATTAAATTAAATGTTTGCCTTCTCCCAGGCGTCCGAATAATTTGAAATTTTGCACACGTTTCATGAATCAAAGACAAAACAATAATTTATTACCTATGACCTAGTAGTGTCCCCCATTACAAAAAAATGTCATCTGAATGTGACAGAAAGAATTGGCATAAAATCGGAATCTTTATACAAATTAATTTGAATCAAATCGTTACTTATATATTCAATTTGGTTTATAGCTAATGAAAAAAAAAATAAATTTTAATTCTCAAAATTTAATACACGCTTTTTAGCAATATGAGGTAAAAAGTAGAAATAAACATTAATATAAAAAAGATTTTTCAACAGCAATAGGATGTCACACAATTCAGTATATTTTGAATTTTTAAATGAACTTAAAATAAAAGTAATGAATAGATCAACGCGTAACCTAGTCATTTAACAATTTAAAACTATCTATACTAAGTACGCTGAGCTTATTTTTAGAAATTAATATTAACTTTTAGGTCTATGATTTATACTTATCCAATGTTAACATAATTAAGTTCTTGAGAATTGTGGGACTTATTTAAAATATTATTTTCAACTCTTTAGTTCATTTTGCTACAAAAGACGTTTTTTGGCTACAATTTTTCTGTAGGGCCTACTAGGTTTCGCAGTTGTTACGGAAGACAGGATTCAGTTGGTCGTTAAATGCCGGTCATTAGACCAACAGAACATCGACCATTGACGTCGGAGTAAATCAGTCTAAGATGTATCAAGAACAATAAGACGAGATAATCAATTATGCGCATTTTATAAAGATATTTTCCTACTTTATTAGCAAACATTTGTTCAGAATAAAGCATTTCTCAAGTTTATCTCTTGCTCCGCAATTAAATGTACGACATTTCTACGTCAGAGGTACGTCACACAAGTAGATATTTTTCCCGGAAAGTTGGCAGAAGCTATTGTCCAGGATCACTGTTCGTATATTTTTGAAAATTGACTTCGAGAGACATGCACTTTTAAGACCATTTTTCTTGCTTCTACTGTTTCCCGATAGTTATCTTGTGAGCTTTAACGAGAGCAGATACCAAACATCTGTCTGGCAGTTTTATTTGAAGTTGTGTCCTCTATGTTGGGTAATTTTTTTTCCAAGACAGTAAGTATCATGGTTTATGTCATTAACGAAATTCTGGTGAATTGAATTATTATACGAAATCGTATCTTTTCTTGTCTTGATAAAAATCAGCTATTTTGGCAAAAATCATTTTCAACAGAACTGCAGAACAGATTTACGACATCAGCTCTCATGTAAAAGTTATCACCGCGTTACCACAGTAACAAGAGGGCAGGGCCTTAAATTGTTGCTTGTACCGCTGAATTGTGTGGTCTTCCCCCCCTACCCCCCCCCCCACAATGTGGCGCCTGTGGATCTCACCATGTTCTTTGCAGAGCGTCAATTATAAACACTTTTATCCGAAATTACTCCCCGTGTCTACATGTGTCTGTGAATACTGCTGAAGAATTATTTTACATTCAGCGTTCTTTTAGGATGTGTACAATTATTAAGTTTGGTGTTTACATAGTCGGTTGTAGCTGTTACATTTTGTTTAGACAAAAATAATTTAATATATTTTTTCTTTCCTTACATTCCAACCCATGTTATCCAGCTATGTTTACATGTAAATGTAATGTTTAAGAATATTCGTAAGCCGAAAGACTACGCGGCCATTATTGCTCGCAAGTTTACTGTATTCCAATCACGCGTTAAACAGACGCTGGCAGACGAAACACTTAGCTAACTTCTCTGTAGTTACCTTAGTAAATGAGAGGGACAGTACATAACTGACATATTAGTCTCTCATTCAGGAGGACCTGAAGTCGATCCTCAGTTACAAAGTTTAGATTTAGGTTTTCCATGGTTTAGCAAAACCATTCTATGTGGATGATAGAAAAATTCTCCTTCACGTATACTCACAAATTCCTTCAATGTTTTATTTTTAAGGTGTCTTTGTCGGAAAGACTCACTATTCATTTATAATTATATTGATTACTTACGCACATAAATATTGCATACTATATTATAACAATCAAAATGTTAGCTGCATGTTTATTTGCTGCCCTTTAAAAAAGACTGCAAGGATCAAACACCCGTCATCAACTTAGTTTTTATACAAAATATTTGTTGTGAATGATAAGAGTGTACAAATATGATAGAAAGTTACTCAAGCGAATTGAGTTCTGGTATTTCTTTGCAATATTTATTTACTTTGGCAACCATTTAAAGAAGTTACAAGAAAAAATATCACCTTATGCTATCATAAACTTGTCTTGAAAGTTTTTTTATTGACTGCATTATAAAACATACCAGAATACAATACAATAACTTTATAATTAAAAAAGACAATTGAATTTGTATGTAATTTTTTTGTATGCCTTATTTTAACACTTCGTTGTTTTCTGCTCAGTCATACATGTAACGTTAACGGTTGTTAAATGTTCTATCGCCTTCAAATTAAAAATAACCTTACCTAAGACTGTAAAGACTTTTAAGTATAAAAATTCTAAAAATTTTATTTGTTTTTTAATAAATCTTCGTTTCTGCGAACATTTTTCAAAAAGAATTTTGGACTGTAGAAGTTTATTACCATTGATATAAATAAAACATTACGCTATTAAAATATAAACATCGCTAATATAACAAGTAACTAACCTGTACTATTTTATAAATTTTTGCACAGCTGGCTGCGAAATTCCGGTATGCAAAAAGCACTAAGTATTAATATAATTGAATGAATATATAATCAATATTTGAAAATAATATGATGGAAAATAACTAAGAGAACTTTATGAAACAGTTTATATATGTACGGAAAATATACACAAGAAAGAGATGCTTGTGATAATATGGGTTATAACAATATAAGTTAGTACGAAGCTAGAAGCCAAGCAAGAGTGCATGCACGTACCTTGAGCGGCAGAATGAATGCGCGCAGTAATACTGCAGACACGATGCTGACTGTGTCAAGTCAGACCACCCACTGAACATTGTCTGGCTCAGCCTGGGATAATACACATCCCCTCCCAGACCACTACCACCTAGCACTACCCCTGGCAGGCAGGCCGCCCGCTATACTCCCCCGCCACACTGCCGGCTATCACGCCAGGTGCCGCCTGCCCCTACTCCTTCCCCCTTCCAAGTATAGAACTATGCATGGTTCACTTCACTGCATTCTCTTATGTTTGTGCACGCTCGTTTACGATGATACTAGCTTACCCTGGATATAAAAACCATTCTGATCGTTTATCTATAAAGTCAGCCATTTAACGTGATTGTTAACTTTAAGTAACACTGCTCAAGAACGATATTAGCTGGTGTTAAAAGAAAATACTTCTAATATAACGTGAAATATATAAACCCTAGACAAAGCATTACACCACAGCTGAGTGAAACTGTGAGCAAGGAGGTGAATATGAAATATGGAAAGAAGTATTGTTTTTTTGTGAACAGTAATAGTAAGGTGATTGACATTAATTTTGTGGCAGAAAAAAATGTTTACGTTTGATAATTGTTTCTTGATAAAGGGTATTCTTTCACTTCTTCAGAAATTGGACACAAATTAAAATACAATATTTTTGCTGCATTCGTCTTGTTTTAGAAAATAACTCTTAATTGCTTATCGTCCTTGATTGCGAAACTTTAGTCTACAGACAAAGGAAACCTAGCAAGTCCTGGCTACTATCCATAGCTTCGAGTCTTTTTACTTCGTTCTCCGCAAAAATATAATTTCTTAGTTTTACATGAACATACGGTAAAGCTGCACTTATTATTCTTTGCACAATTGTATTTATAAACACACGTTCACATATCATACACACGTGTGTACACACGAAATGAAATATATTAATGGGTGTATAGCTTCCCTTACAATACAGTCAAGTTAACAGTTCAAGTTATGTTCACGATAATCGACCATGTAGGTTTGATTGTAAATAATTTGGAAAGTAAGGCTTTGTGCCACGTGATGGTGCAATCCATGAATATGCTTTGAGAACGGAAGGTTCAGGTGTAGACAATAGTCATACGAAGATGCGTTAGTTATAAATTATACTCCGTGTTAAAAATTACAATTTACTTTGAGTGGTAAAATGCGTTTCTTCCACCAAAAGAATATATTTTCACTTTGATGTTGTCTGTGTGGCAGGGGCAGTAATATGTAGTAAATAACGTGTGTGTTTGTGACGTAACGAGAGCCCCTGAATATGAGTAAGACGTCTGCCCGCAGTACAGCTAACCTTGTATATCATGGCTAGATAGACTACAGCTTTTATACACGGTCTTTCATGTCATACATATCTTGTCTCTGTGCTCGCTTTGCCTGGGATGTCTGTTGTCTGGTGGCTGTGAGCCATTTATACACAGAATGTTGCAAAATTCCATGTTAATATTCTGGGGAAACAATCCTCACTTGCAGAGGAACACATAGGTCTGAAAACACACAGTTTCTGTGCTACAGTTGGCAATACATGATGTATGGTTATATATATATATATATATATATATACATACACTCACACACACACGATTTCCAGAAACAAACTGATAATGATCACACCACACAAATGCTGATCTACATTAGAGGGGCGAACATGTTGCCGCCAAAATCTTGTGCGATGACAATTTTCATGCAATATGTGGCAACATAGCACTGTACTTAGTCACCTTTTGCGTTCCACAAATATCTTACTTATCTTACGTATCTTACTACTACACTTCGGATCTGCATATTATGGGTCCAGGTTACAAACCCGACCAGTCCAAACAAGGTTCGGTGTTTTCTTGGATGTAACATACATGAAAAAATATGTACGGTAGTGGAGCGAGAGGGGACTATCTCCGTGCAGTGTTGTCACATCGTGCACTTCTAGCAACGACAGAACATTATATTTTTTACACACACACCCTTATACCAGCCTGACGTTAACACAGTGTCTTATTAAGAATCAGTTAGTATCACAAACTGAATTACTTTGACGACCAACATTAACGCCCAACATCAACGAGTGGGAAAAGCATTCATGGTCGTTAAGCGTAACTACAATATGTTCCTACGCCGCAAAGTTGGCTGATATTTTTACACGAGACATGGTGGATAGTTTTTTTTTTCTATATTGACATTCCAAAGCGAGGAAAACGAGGCACTTATATTTTGGCGACATATCAACCTCGTGTTGTAATGTTTTCACGAAACGACTCCTCGATAAATTAGTTAGAACCGAGTGATGAATATCTCATTAGTAATGAGAATGATTTGTAAAAAAATAATAAAATTCAATTTATTCTTGATTCTGCTGCTACACTTCCAATCTGAATTATCACATGATCGCTACGCTAGCTGCTGCTATTAACAACGTGTTATCTCCGTGTAACCAACATAATATCGTTGTAGGCGACACAAAGAAAAGTCTTCGTTTTATACCATAAATGTTTTGGCATTGACTTTGAAATTGTTAAATGTACTTTTGGGTTCTGGTAACCAAATGATCCTTAATTATGTAAACTGTTGTGGAATTAGCCATGTCACTAGTAACGACATACTTGCACGGACTCATTGTCATTCAACCTGCTACTCTCTCTGAAGAGAACATGTCAATTATTCAACTCGTCTATTAACATAGAGCACAGAAAACATACGCAGTTCTTTTATTGCCAGTGACTTCCACATGTGCAAACACCACGTGTAACTTTTGCTCTGGCTCAAAAATGTTGCTACTGATCACAAGGAAATATACAAAATGGGTAACTGTCATTTTCAAAATTTGCAATATGATATTATCTAGGCCTCTACGATAACCGAATTTAAAAAATACTCGCGTTTTAATTAGAAAGTAATTTTAACATCCGCAAACCTCTGGAGATTTTCGGATAGTACAATAATTTTCAAATCAAAATGCGAGTATTTTTGAAACTCGTTTATTAGAGAAGCCTAGATATTATCGTATTGAAAACTGTGAATATGACCGTTTACCATTTTGTCGTTTCAAGCCCTTATTTGTCTAAAAATATATTTTAATGTTTTACTCGAAAGTAAAGAATACTACCGCATAGTGCTATATAAACAAACGTCCGCTGATAAAATATCAACTTGATAAAACAAATCTCATATAACTTTGATGAGTAGTTCAGGTTCTATTGACTGTTGAGGTAATCAATCGTCCGCTCGACATACACCTTACGAAGCTATGCAAATACAATACCTACAGAGCTATGGCCGGATATTCTCTCATAAAATATTAACATCTCGCTGCGTCATAACAAAATTATTTTAAAATCTTAATCTCTTTTCCAGCAATTTTGAGATAAATTATTACTTATGTCTTCCATTTGGTTTTAAGACCAAAAACTAAAACTCAATGTTTGGTAAAACAAGTTTTTGCAGCAATACTAACTGAAACAACTAAGTATAACTCAAAAATTTTAATTAAATAGAAGCAAGCATAAAGTCTTTGACTAAAAAATTAACTTTCGTTAGGTTTCTTTATACTCACTTTTCATAATGACTTTGTCATTGCGAACAGCCAGCGATCAAAAATTAAATATAACTTTAATCCAAAACCATATGCTTGTAGCCTACTTTCCTAAGGAATAAGTAAGTTTTTGAGATCACCTTCCTGTCTGTGTGTATGTATGTGTGTGACTGTGTGTCTGTGTGTATGTGTGTGACTGTGTGTGTGTGTGTGTGTGTGTGTGTGACTGTGTGTGTGTGTGTGTGTGTGTGTGTGTGTGTGTGTGTGTGTGTGTGTGTGTGTGTCTGTGTGTGTATGTGTGTGTGTGTGTGTGTGTGTGTGTGTGTGTGTGTGTGTGTGTGTGTGTGTGTGTGTGTGTGTGTGTGTGTGTGTGTGTGTGTGTGTGTATGTGTGTGACTGTGTGTGTGTGACTGTGTGTGTAGGTGTGTGTATGTGTGTGACTGTGTGTGTGTGACTGTGTGTGTATGTGTGTATGTGTGTGACTGTGTGTATGTGTGTGACTGTGTGTATGTGTGTGACTGTGTGTGTGTCTGTGTGTGTGACTGTTTGTGTATGTGTGTGTGACTGTGTGTAGGTGTGTGTGTGTGTGTGTATGTATACACCCCAGTTTCTAAAATTTCACGATATGTAAACGGGGTGATTAGAAACACTGGGGAGAACAGAAACACAAATGTTAAGGTAGGCAAGTTAAGACAGTTTACACACAGTACTATCATAGCAATTATTATTTTTTTCAAGCAAAAGGTGTAACCTAGGAATATATTTCTAATTTTGTTTCTATTCACCCCAGTATTTCTAATCACTCCGTTTCTCCGTTTTACGGTATATAAAGAACTACAGGACAGATAATAATAGCAGTTTAATACTTATAAACTTTAATATCCAACGTCTTTATTGTTGCAGGTGCACACTATTTTAGAAGACAGCGCGAGAATAAACTGATCAAGTATTATTTGATATTCCCAGATGTACATAACCGATTTTAACTTTTATAGTTAATTTGCACCTCTTGTGAGGAAAGTAGGTTTATAAGTTATGCTGGTAACGACTTGTTTTTTTAAGTACATTTTAATTTTTAATTATTTTCAACATTTAAGTTTGTATTGCTACAAAATCGTTTTTCTTTAGCCTACTTTCCGAAGGAGAAAGAAGCATGAGATCACCTTCTTGTCCGGATGTGTGTGTGTGTATGTGTGTGTGAATGAGGATGTATGTCCCTAAAAACTTTTGAACTCTTTGACCGAATTGTATCAAACTTCGTATACATATAGTACTTGATTAACTGACTTTAATTTTCTTTCTTTTTTTTTTTTTTTTTTCGTTTACGCCGTGTTCAAATTTGCTAAAAAGATGGTAATTTTACATTTTATTAGCACACAAGATATCGAATGGAACAATATTTGACAATTATATCAAATTTGGTGGAAATAAATAACCTGATTAGGTGATTTAACTCATATATTATGCCGTGTACACACATACATATCTAATACGGCGTTTTATTATTATGTTTACCTAAGGAATAATTTTTCAAAATTTTATCGAACTTGGTACACGAATACTACACACTTAAACCGAATTGACGTTTGTGTTACGTACATATTGTTTTGAAATTTTCAAAATGGCGGACATATTTATATATATTTAATATCAGGAAATAGTTTTCCGAACGTCAACAAGCTTGGTACACAATATACTACACACAAAGCTGACTTAACGCATGCGTATTTTGTTTATCATGTATTCATACTTTTAAAATCTGGACATTTTTATATGTTTAGCACAATGCACAAAACCTTAGGAAAACATTTACTGAATTCCATCAAACAAGATAAACATATAATATTTGCGGATAAAGAAGTGCAATGGTCGTTCATGTGTTTCGTTCTTCCTGCGTCCATATTGTTATAATGGCGAACATGTTTATATTTGTAGCACTGTATTACATATTATGGAAACAAATTTTCCAAATTGGTTTAATCTTTGTACACAAACACTACTTAGTTGACTTAGCTGTCAACCTACGTTTATATTTTTAAAACGATGTATTTTAATGTTTTATTTTGTAGCAGATAAGATGTCACAGCACTAGTGCAACATCCTCTATGAGCTGCTGCAGAATATCGTGAATAAACACAGCGCACCCACATCCTGTGAGTCTGACTGACAAGATACCAACATAACAGGACACCGGCGTGTCACATTGCAGCAGCTTATTGGGAATTGGATCGCATCTCTCCGTGACAGTGGATCAGAAGTGGTGGATCTGTATCCTTGCCACCAAGTTCACCAGACCTCTATCCTTTATAGCAGGTATAACAATGCAACATTTGTTTTATTACATTACAGTACTGATAAAGACGTCCTAGCTGAGTCTCTGCAGGTAATATGATTGTACATCGCTAGTGTTCCTTTGCAGCATGTCTTCATGTACGTGCTACACGGGTTGCCTACCTGTCAGCATTGCCACAATGCTCTGACTTTGGGTGCCTGTATCTCAGAAACGGTTTGTCTGAGCGTGTTCTGACAAGTGCACCTTCTTTGTTCCTTATGTCATATCGGTTATTTATTCACTACGATGGGTTACTACAGATATATAGGTACAGAAATACATGCAAAATAGCAGAGTTTTGAGTTAGCATGAAATTTTAAAAATGCTGCGAAACCTGCAGAAGCGGTATATTTCAGTCGCAATTGATCAATTTGGGATATTGCACAATATACCTTTGCAGTGGTAGGCCTATGGTCTAAGTAAAATGCACTACAATTACGTACTAGTAATGTGTATTGTACAAACATGCGAGAGTTACCACCGAGAACAGATATTCTCTTATATACACACGCGGGATCCTGTGCATGTTTTTTTTACGCGCGCTTTTACATTTTTTCTTCTTCTGGGGGCTATCTGCCTGCTCCCGAGAAGAATAGACCTGAGTAGGCCAGGCGAAGAACTCTAGTTCAGTATTTAGAAATTCCGAACGGAGGTAATTGTACTCCCGCCAGGTTTCGAACAATTTTCAGTATTTTGAACTGTATCAAGAGAACGAGTTAGGTTTTGGTAATCCCCTATGGTGGCATAAACGTAGGCCGTACAAAAGGTATCGCACCAGAAAGAGACATTGAAGAGAACATTAGCGATGGCACGCGGTAATAGTTTCCACTTGTTTTGCAGCACCTGGGGCAGATTTCCTGGCGTTGGTAGTGAATTATACAGTATTATATCATAACACAGGCAAAACTTTGACAACTACGCGCCTTTCTCAACCTCACTTCATCCTTTGTCGTTATCAACTCATCTCGCAAGTCACGGCGTCACACATCAGTAAATATGTCCCATACGTACAGACATAACATATGAATTGTAAACTATTTTCATACAAACTGTGTTCATTGATTTTTAAATTTCACGTCTTGCTGCAGCGAGGTGTTGAAATGAACAAGCGTACCTGCAAGAATATAGCGCGTATCGATAATTGATGTTGTAAAGTAGGTAGACAGCTTACTTTAATAAGCACGAAATTGTCACTATCCTAGTGACCTCGGTCGCCGTGTGAGTGAATGCTTAAGGTGAACATGTTCAGGTAAAGTAGTTCAACAGTGGCAAGTGACGATGGCCTCGGCTGTACAGCTAGACTTGCACGAGTCAACAATACAACAACCTCAATGCGCGCAACTGTACAGCTA
>PNEQ01090468.1:0-15180 GCA_003012365.1 Medauroidea extradentata
AGAGTGGCAGAGGGGGAGAGAGTAGCAGATGGGGAGAGAGTGACAGAGAGGGATAGAGGGGGTGAAGTAGAGCGATAAGTGGGAGTGAAGTAGAACGGGAAGAAGGGGCGAGAGGACGAGCGAGTGAGTAAAAGAAGTGGAGAGATCGTAAGAGAGTCTTCCTTGAAATTTTCAATTAATGCAGGTAGCACTGATTTATTAAACACACACCTTTAATGCTTCCGAGCATTCGTGGAATGTTGTTTTCCTCTCACATCGTTTACTCTAAAATACTCTTCCATAAATGTTATATACATATTTTTTCAAGTATTAACTGATTAAAACTAGTATTTGCTTTAAACGTCTATTACGCTATATACAAGCGTCCTAAAATACAAGTTTGTTCGTCAGAGTGATTGATCCTATTTTGTCCAAAAATTATATTTGTCCCAAATATACTTGCCCTAAATAAGTTTGCCCTAAAGACGGGATATTGTAGTAAATAAACCTAATAAGACACATCTCGACTTGTCTGACGCAGTTGCTAGCTACACCGTAGTAGTATTTTATAGCTGACGTCAACATTTCAGGGTAAACGATGTTCTTTTCGCCAAAAATCACAGGCTCTACACATAAGATGTTCACGGTAAAGTGAGAAGTTTAACTTTTTAAGTTACTAGTTTTATATCAGCAAATTTTCACTTTTCCTCCAATCGTTAAAATAAGTGTTGGTGTCTAAGCATTTAACACAGTGTTTTACATTTCGTCGTTCTCAAGAGTCGATACCCGCGGCTACTCCAATGAAATACAATTTTTATTACCATTGTTCTTGATAAGAGAGACTACCAAAGTTCTCATTTTACTCCTTAAGGGTTAAGTGCGATAAAATCCTAATTTAAAATCTTTATGAAATAGTGTTAGTTTTGTAGACGACACTTGAGAGTACAGTTTCCTCTTATAAAACAATTTTAGCTTTCATAGTTTTCTAACAACGGTGCGACAAAAATATGCTTGTTCTGCTGCCACGCAAATAGTGAAAACCAACCGACCTACTTGAAAAAAAAATAATTCGCAGTGATGTTACATCCCGTGAGCTATACAATAAAGAATTTAAAAGACCACAATGTAATATTTTGAATTAAAAAAAAAAAAAACAACGCAAAAAGTACAAGAAAAAAGTTGAAAATTCAGCAATTTTTTTAAACACAAAAATAGTTCACAAGATTTAAAAAAAAGTTTTATTACTTAGCCCGTGGCATGTTAATTCACTGTGAATTTTTTTCACTTACGTAAGACAGCTGGTTTTCACTATTTGCATGGCAGCAGAACATACAAATTTTGATTTCGAAACACCGTTATGAGAAAACTATACGAGTTAAAACTGTTTCGTACGAGGAAACTGTACTCGCAAGTATCGTCTACAAAACTAACACTATTTCATACAAATATAAAATTATATCTTTATCACTCTTGAACACCCTTAAGAGCCGACCTCGGTAGCGTAGTCGGTTAGGCAGCGGTCTACGATGTGAAAGGTTCTTGGTTCGAATCCTGGCTCGAGCAAGCATGTTGTGCTGTTCCTTCACCTCACTTCAACATCGTCGTCTTTTAAGACCTCGTTGTTAAAGGGCAGTACAACCCTCTCTCAGCTAGTGTGTGGTTACATAAACGATAAAAATCTACTCGTTTTTGAAAGTGAGTATGGAAAAACTGCAAAACAGCAACCCTAGATAATGATGTTTGCCAATTAAATGAGCAAACATTTACCCTGGAAGATGCCGCAATTAAATGAACTAGATTTCGGCATCAGATAATTTTCCCCAGAAATACGTTTCTCCAGAAAACATTTTGTTCAGAAAGTTTACATAAACTATTGCCAAAGGTGCCCCTCCCCCCTTTCCAGATTGGCTTCGAGAAACCTACAAATTTAAACCGATGATTTTAGCCCTGAAGAATGTATCTGGGAGGAGAATAGCGGTGGATGGGAAGGAAATCGAACCCATGACTACGAGAGGCAAAGACCAAGCCGCGGAGACTGTGGAGTGCTCTGACGGGGAAGGGGGTGGGTGGAGGAGGAGGCAGAGCAGTACCGCCGCCAGTGACCCGATGGTATCTGGCTGGTCGGGGGGTCACGTCTTCGACCCCGGGGGTGGTGGGAGGAACAACAGCGACCACGAGCGGTGAGGCGTTGTTGCTTCATATACCCGCTGGCCCGCTGCACCGTGCATCCAGACACGTCACTCGTGCCAGCCAGCTGTTACAGCACCGTGTGTGCATGTATGTACGTGTCAAGTCCCAGCGGTGCTACTGCGGCAAGACCACGCTAACATATTAAATATACAGTCTGCGCTGACGACGTCCGATAAGGCTAACAAGCTACGTACACTCACATATATCAGATCAAAATCTTAATGGCAACACACTGATCCACGAAATGTTACATTCACAATCTGGCTACACGGTTAATATCAGCATCATTTTCATGTTATACGCACCTGGAGAACACTTTCTGGAGTACGTACAACAATAACTCAAGCTGACATGAATTTTGTGAAAAATTGATAATGCAGGAGAGGAGCGGTTGTGGAGGCGTAAATACCCTACTATCTTCAAAAGAAAAATTAGTGACGTTATTAATGATCAGTATAAAAAAACAGAGCTATTTATCGTAATGACGAAACAAGTAACAACAACCGAGTCACAACAAAAAAAAGTGTTTAATTTTTTTTTTTTCTAATATGCATGGCTGAAATGTTGTACAGCTGACGTTTCGCACTTTAGAGAGACACCATTATTTTCGTTCTAATATTCTTCCATGATTCCCGTTACGTACGTTGTACACACAAATTTCGTTAGAACTGATAACAAGCACGAGAAAATAGGTAACTTGCCTCAATTAAAATAATGTCACGTGTGGTATTCAAGAATCACGCAACACAAGCACGCGTTATGCGTAACAAAACTTTTGCCAACGTTTATCCAAAGTAAGAGGTCTTGTTTCCTAACTGAATTAATTTTATAACTCCAGAACCTGCTACGCTACAAAAAAAAATTCCTAAAATATACACACTGTAAAATAGTTTGTAAATTTGCCACACGTGCGTGTAGGAGCGCTAAGAAAGTAGATATGGTAGAATTATTTCCCGGACATCCATGGTGACACTCCTAAACTTGTTTATAAACCAGTCGAATGTATGCTTAAGTTCCTAGACTTGTATTGTAACAATTGTGTTTGCATATTTACAAGACGGAAGTATGGAAACTGTCCCATACTTCGCTTAGGTTAATTACTTCCTAAACATTTTAGGAAGTTATTTTACAGTGTAGGAAAGTTTTTCACCCATACAGAGTATGAGACACTTACCACACTTTAGCTTGTTAATAAATAAACATTTCACCATTGTTACTAATCAAGTCTGGTGATATCAGTAGCAATTTTGCTGTTCGCGTAAGAATGTGCAGAAAAGCTACTATTGATGTATGGGCAACAGTTTTATCATACATACATGCTTAACTTTCCTATACTTTGGTGTTGTAAATATGCACATAATTTTTACATCGATACTCAAGCATCCTCACAATGTGAGCAAAGCCTATGGTGCAAGCAGTTATAGAGGTTCTGTTTTCCTGTAAATTATATTTAATCTTATAGAAAATTTGATGTTACAGAAATCCACACAAATACATGTTATAATTGCTCACAATTTCAGCACTGCGGAAAACAACATACATAACGCACTGTGAACGAGAGAATGGACAAAGAAAATAGCATATTTTAAATAATGTTAACAGTAAAAAAAATATTTGTGTAATTACAATTCCTGTGTATAGGGCTGTTAAAAACTTCGGTATGATAAAATTAGCTACCCATACACCAGTAGTAGTGTTAATATACGTTTTTTTTTTGGGGGGGGGGAGGGAAATAGTCAATTATAAACTTGCGTTACCAGACTTTCATATTAACAATAGCCAAGATTTGTTCTATTTACAAGCTGAAGTATGGCAAGCGTCCCATACTGCGTATGAGTTAATAACTTCCATTACTATTTAGGAAGTTTTCTTACAGTGTACCAACTTAAACATGAAAATGTACACAAACATTCAAACAGAGCTTTCGTGAGCTTCAACAGACTATATTTCCGCGATTTTTCAGAACACTCGTAAATAACAAATAATATCACTAGGAGAACGGGACCACCTTCTTATTGGTTAGAATTTTTACAACGTACAAAATATTTAATGAAATATTACACACGCCCAATCAAAAATTAAACGGACAACAGTCGGATGACACTTTTCATACATAGAAACACGCAGACAGCGAAACCATTTAGGAATCTCTGAAAAATATTCTTCGTAACACTACAAGTAAAATATTGTATGTTTACACAACTTATTTCAATTCAACATACGAAGTTGCACACACGCCTTCGTGTCCCACATTATATATATATATATATATATATATATATATATATATATATATATGTATGTGTGTGTGTATGTGCATAATATACACACAGGGTGTATCAGTAGAGCGGTTACAAACTTTCAGGAGAGATAGAGTACACACAGACGATGGGAAATCACACAGCAAGGCTTGGTCGGAAACGCTTCCCTGGCGCGGTAGTGACGACACGAAACATAAGAAAGAAAGGAAACTAACAAGAGGAGAAAACATGTTTATTATTCATAATACAGCAAAAATGCCGGTAGGTGATGACGATCCATGTTTCTTTATGTTCTTATTTCTCAGTTTTTTGCTGTATTAAAAATAATAAACATATACTCTCCTCTTGTTCGTGTCCTTTCTTTCTTGTGTTTTGTGTCGTCACTACGGCGCCAGGACAGCATTCCTGACCATGCCTTGCTGTGTGATTTCCCATTTTCTGGTTGCACCGTATCTCATCTGAAAGTTTGTAACCGCTGTGCTGATACATCATACATACATCAGCAAGCAAATAATCTTGCAACGAAAATTTCCATAGTAAAACGCTACTTTCAACGGCGCTGCCTATGCCGTAGCTCTGGTAAGATCAAATACAAGGATTGACTTGTTAAACTATACTAAGTGGGTCTTCAGTATTTGTCGAACATACACAGTTGTCACCAGTGACTTTTTTGTTCATCTCACTGCGGTCCACTTTACTATAGGATCATTACGCTGTAGCATAAATATCCTTGCCAAAAATCTACTAGAACACATTCAAGCCCACACCCCTACCCCCGACACACACATTTTAAATTCCTGTAGTAATATTTCCCTCTTTTTTATGAAGAAAATGTGGTTTGTCTGAAAGATATATCGTGAAAGGTGATTGAGCCCCGTGTAATATAATTCAACTGTAACTCGCTCTCCGGAGAAGGCAGCGACCTTAATCCGTATGTGAAGGCAGGTGTGAGTGGTAAATCAAACAGTGACGGCCACACGGGTTTCAGACGCAGTAGCGCCGGGTACGACTGGTGGTTCAAGGTCGGGCGTCCTCCCTGCTGCCAACCAGGTCAGTCTGGTAACAGTACAACCCCCTGTCCAGAAGACGACCGGTCTTGTCTCAGGTCCAGGGTCAACTAAACGTGAGAGGCCAACTTCACATTTAGGTCGTCGCTGCACGCATTTGCCGCGTCATTATTCACCCCCATGATTAAAAGATTATGTGTGGTAAATAAATAAACGCTCAAAACCCTAGTTTAAACATGCACGTCTTTGAAAGTCAATGTGGAAAAACTATAGAAAAACAAAACAACAATCCTAGATAATGATATTTGCTAACTTTATGAGCATTTTTCCAGAATGACTAGAGATGATGATAAACAGAGACTGGAATAATTCGCCGGTTCACTGACATGTAGGCTAGTTTCCAATAATATATATGTACCAAAGCATACCGCAGCTGTTCAATAGCTTCTCGCTTCCACAGTGAAATGGGCATGCATTCAATTGCATTTTTGTTATTGGCTCAGCGACTTTAAGAAGGTTATCGGTGACACGAACGTACAGTTGCTTGAATTCTAGTTTGTGCCTTAAAGAGAACGCGAATTTTTCAGGTCCATACAGATATATCGCGATAGTTATTTGTACCAATATACCCTTGAAAACACTGTGGTTTCTTGCGATATGTATGGTTGGGTGATATACGTCTGACACAACGTAGCTGTCTGCAGACCAATAACAGGCATCAAATAATAAGATAGCGGGATTCTTATTGGCTTAGTCAAATAGGGCGACAGATCTACGCACAAGCGAAAGCCACTCATCTTTTCATAAGTTTAACGTACGTTGAAACCCAGCAAATAGTCAAGTTTTCCCGCGATACACCATCATATCTAAAAATGATGTATTTGTAAAGTGTGGTCTTTTGTGCCGCAATTAAATGCACGAGATTTTGGCGTCCGAGGCTGTTCTACAGAAATACGTTACTCTAGAGAAACTTTTGCTTAGAAAGTTGGCAAAAGCTAGTGTCTAGGATAGCTTTTTTTTTTTTAATTGGCTTCGAGAAACCTACAATATTGAACTGATGCATTTAGCACTGAACTATAAGCGATATTGCTCACGAAACCAAATTTCGTAATTGTATATATGTGTTAAACATTGTTATACTTATAAACTGTTTTCGTAAATGCTCGTTCCTTACAGAAGAAAAATCGGTCAATAGTTTTTGCAACAGAACACATACAAATCAAAATATTACTTAAAAAAATTAACAAACAGTGAATACTCATAACGTTCAGAAATGAGTAAATTCAAACTGAAACACTAGCCAACAACACCATTAAGATGTCTTTGAAATCTGCCATGAAAAAGCTTTCGACTAAGAAAACTACATAATAAAGCTATATTTTGCACATTCTTTATTTTAAACTGTCTCTAAAATTTGTAAGACGCTTTTTGCTAAGCATATATTTAAGAGTGCAAGGTAGATAAACAAATGCTGAAAACATCAATTGATTTCTACGCTTTTCTCGAAGCCAATATGGATAAAGTACTCAATAACAATCCTAGATAATGGTACTTGCCAACTTTTGAGTAAATAATTATTCAAAATTACTAATTCGTTACGCGTGATCTCTTGCGCCGCAGTTAAATGCACGAGGTTCCGGCGTCAGAGACTGTGCCTCAGAAGTTCGTAACACTGGAGACAATTTTGTTTAAAACGTTGGCTAAAACTATTGTCTAGGATTGTCATCGTTTAATTTTCGCAAATTGGCTTCAAGAAACCTACAGTTATATAATAATGCTTTCAGCGTTGAATTATGTACCACGCCCTCTAAATGTATTAGGGCGAGACATTTTAATCGTCTCTGTTTACGTTTCCGGAAGACTTTATTTATGTTTAGAATCCGAACGTCGTGAGGCCGAATCAGTGTTCCCAATTTACAAGTACAACGTACTGACGAAAACAATATTTTTGGAGAAATTAACATTCTTGTAAAATTACCACATTAATAATTTTTGTTGCAGACACAAGTGGGAATTGTTAATTTGAACAGTGGAAGAAATAATGGAAGTATTCTGTAAAAGAGACTATTTGTTCTAGGGAAAGAACAAAAACAATTTGATTTGTTGTACGACAATCAAATAATAACGATAACGAAACCCTTCTGCTTATTCCTATTTTAATAGAAATTGATTGTACAACAATTTACTAGAATAAAAAAAACATTGTCTTATTGTGTGATATTTGTATAGAATCATAATCAACGTGGCTTCCTCACTACGCGTGGCGTAATTTAACTCGGCGTGTAATAAGCAGTAATTCCTAATCATCAACGGTTCTATACACAAAAACAAAAAAAAAAAAAACTTCCCCATGTATTTATGCAAGAATTTAGAATTTTTCCTAAGCAGGTTTGATGGCTTCACCTTGTATTTCACGGCTTTCTATAAAAGTTTCGAAACAGTACGATGCAAGACAACACATAAAAAATCATTTTACAAGATCGTTTTTACAAACTCGCTTAAACATAGATGCGGCACATTTACAAACAATTTGATTTTGCGGTGTACATTATAAGTGTGCGTGGGGCATAATGTAAACTTAAGTTAAACTGGAATTCGCAGGTTCTTCAGAGTAATAAAAAAAAAACAGGAAAGGTAACTCTACATAACAGGTTTTGACAATTTTGCAACAAAGTTAGTATGAATAATTTATATCTCGCCAACTATTTTAACGCATGAATGCCATAATTTTATTACGGCGCAAGATGATACGCTACATGAGCGAAATAGGTAAACTATGAGACTGCAGTTTTATATAAATATTGTTGAGAATAGCCAATATCGTTTTTCCGTTGAGAGAGCACTTACACACAAATGTGTTATCTGCGATAAAGACATGAACGTGAGTGGGCCGGGGTGGCACAGTGGCCAGACCGGTCAAACCACTCGCCTACAAGCACGGCCACACGGCTGTTTCCCGTTGGAAGCGCACCCGATTTCCGCATGTGGGGAACGTGGCGGACATTGCCGTTGTCCTGTGGTTTCCTCGAGACACACTTGTCCCCTTCCTCCCCCTATGGAATTACGTCGTTGTTCCGTCTTCATTTTCCTATATCCTCTCCAGCGCTCAACGACCTGGCTGGAGATATTCAACGTGCCCAAGGCCAGCGGGCTACGGAGCGTCGTACTCACAACAACCCCTACACGCACGGTAATGAACTTGTGTGAAGTTTTTTTTTCTCCCGGTGAAGTCATGCCTCTTGACCACGGCCGTAGAAGAACAGGTCTGGACACTCGCCTGAATATATGACCCCCTTGTTGTTTGGCTGTAGTTCACCAAGTTACCGAGAATATTGTGTTTTATTGGCGCTGATGTTACGGCGGTCGGACTAAAAACTCCGCCCACTTCCTTTCCGCCAAGATAAATAATTTATCAAAATGTATTTTTTATCGATTTATGAAATACTTTCTTCGCTCACAAATTTAAGAAAAGGCTCCAGCAATCTATTTACTTTATAAATTTAACAATGAAAAAAAGTGGAAGGAGTTTGAGTCCGACCGCCCGAATTACAGCGCCAAAAAGTACGACATTCTCGGTAACTTTAGGAACTACAGCCAAACAACAAGGGGGTCAAGCAAAATACATTGTTAGATAGGCGAGTGTCCAGACCTGTTCTTCTACGACCGTGCTCTTGACATACTTTCAGCTCTATCATTTATGGCGGAGTCAAAGGGCGTAGCGAGGAGCGTTGAGCGTTCCAATGTGTGCTGAGCTGAGCAGTAGCTAAACGCCAATTTCGCAGAAATATTCTAGGTCAAGTTGAACGCCAAGAAAGTATACTTCTCTGTCACGTCTATGATTAGCCGACGGCTGTCGTGATAGGGTGCATTTGTGTGTGTGAGACAGGAGCGGTAAGGGTGTCGCTGACCGTCGTATGCAACACATTATCGCCTCTCCGCGCAAGCCACTCACCTGCCCTGCAGTGCTTTACTATTACCCTTTTCCCTATGGGTAGGGACGGGAATTTTTGGTGAAAAGAGTTTTGCCCCACTTTGTTTCAGTGCAGAGTCGTTATTAATTTGACTGTGTCAATAGTACACGGATAACTGCGGCACATAACGTCTGTGATTTGCGGGTTTAACCTCAAAACTCTGGGTGTTACGGCATCCAATCACTGACCACAAAGCCGAGATGCAGGCGCGCATGTAAGGCACTGAAACAAAGTGGGGCAAAACTCTTTTTCGCGAAAATTCCTATCTCTATCTATGGGACTTCAAGATGTAAAAAAATGTTATTTGTGGACAGCATAGTTCAAAGTCTTACGCTTGTTTCTGTAGTTGTGTTTCTCGAATCCGATTGTTAATTTTATAGATACGTCAGTCTGGAAAAGCCATTTTTTACTATTTAGAGGGCCCTGAAAATGGTGTTTCTAATAAACGTGCCGCATTTTAAAACTATAGCGACATAGTTTAAAATGCGTGTTCTTTCCGTACAGATATACAACTATAACGCGCGTTAAATAGTTTCGTCAAAAAAATAATAGTCGTAACTCAGAGTAACGCATTTGAGGCGCAGGCAATAATAGGAAATAATAAGTAGGGATATCGCGTACTACCCCGTTAGTACGGTTACATTAGGCAAGAGGGTTGTACGGCCGTTTAAGGCCTCGTTCATCAATACTTTTTTTAACGCAAATTAATACATATATCAAAAATTAATTCTTACAGTTTTAACACTTATATATCACCGTTTGTATCTGTATTACAACAGAATACCAACAACACGAAGCGTCTGGATTTTTTTACTATATTAAAAATAATTATGGTGGTTATAACCCACCAGTTGTTTATCGAGGTCCAGAACCCAATAGAAAGATTGTTGAATTAATTAAAAAAGTTGTTGAAAAATTGACTCTCGATATTTAGAAACTGGACCAATGAAAACTCTTAACAGCATAAGAAAACTATTTGCATTCAAAATCGATAATAACCATGTTATATATATATATATATATATATATATATATATATATATATATATATATATATATATATATATATGTTGCAATACACCAAACGGATTTTTAAATTTTTCCCCCTGAAAAATCACATGTTTTACTGTCAGAATAGGCCAAAATTAAGCAAATAATTTTTGCTAGCAAACAGTTCATTTAAAAAACGCTCTGGCACAGTATTTGGTTAAAAGACATTCGAGTAATTTCCAATGGTTTGAAATAATTTAAAGATAATGGCCTTAAAAGTGCGTCCTAGATAAATAAACGCTGAAAACATTAATTAATTAACTGCGCTTTTTTTCGAAGCCAATATAGATAAAATACTCAATGGCAATCATAGATAATGGTATTTTCCAACTTATGAGTAAATATTTATCCAGAATTACTAATTCATTACGCGTGATCTCTTGCGCCGCAGTTAAATGCACGAGGTTCCGGCGTCAGAGATTGTGCCTCAGAAGTTCGTAACACTGGAAACTATTTTTTTTTTTTTTTAATGTTGGCTAAAACTATTGTCTAGGACTGTTATTGTTTAACTTTCGCTAATTGGCTTCAAGAAACCTACAGTTATAGATTAATGTTTTTAGCGTTGAATTATGTACCACGCCCTCTTAACAACGAGATATTAAGAGCCGATGAGGGTTAAGTAAGGTGAAAGAACATCACAACAGCCCGTGCTGGGATTAGAACCCAGGACCTCTCGCGCCGTAGACCGGCGCCTAATCGACTACCCTACAGAGGCCGGCTTGTACGGTTAGAAGCCAATGGATTATAGATTGTGACCAGAGCGTGTTCAGGACTGATGCAAGATAAATGCCCGAAATGGACGCATCTCTAACAATACGCAAACACCAGGTTGTCTGTGGAACTACTAGCCTGACAGGGGCAGATACACTATTCTGCCAGTAGAATACAAGAGGCAAGGAACAATTTATCCAGTTATACGCCTCCAGAACACGTCTCCACTAGGAATATTGATTCCACATACTCAGAGCGTACAGTCGGAGATAACATCATACGCCCTGGAACATTACCACGATACGGCGCGGCACAGCTTATCCCACAAACGAGTGTGCTTTTTTGACTGCTGGTAAACGTCATTCCATAAACTAAATCAAATATTTTTTTTTTTTTTGTGAAGTAGAGTGTTAAAACTTACTGATAGAGCGAGTGAAGATGAAAAGATATTACGAGCACAAATATGTCACTGTAAAAAAACTTCCTAAAATGTGTTAGAAGTAATTAACCTAAACGCAGTATGGTACAGTTACCATACTCCCGCCTTGTAAATATGCAAACTTTTAAACTTGCTACAATACAACTTTAGTAAACATTTGATAGTTTTATACAAAGGTTCAGGAGTGCTATCATAGATGTCTGGGAAACAATTCTACCATACCTACTTTCTTAGCGCTCCTACACGCACGTGTGGCAAATTTACAAACTATTTTAGAGTGTAAACTAAACGATGATTCACAGCAGACCACAGAATACATTGCTAACATAACTGTCATAAGTATTTCGTGGGATTGACTATAATAATACGTATAAAGAAATGCAGCGTGTCTCCGTGGTCTTGCAACGAAATGTTCCGGCTTACAAAAAAAAATTAAACAAAAAAACCTGAAAATGACCGTTTGAAATATTTTCACCTTCACAAAATGAGCCTTAGAAACACAGAAGAAAAAAAGAAACAGTTCTGACACGAAAACATTCTTAAATGCTGTTCGTTTCGTACGCAGACGAAATAAAAAAAAAAAAGAGATAAAACTAAAGCACCGCACGCCGTTTACGAGCGAGACAGACAAGCATCCTGAAATGCTAAGAAACCTCTTGAGATGTGTAGTTCGGGTTCACGCTGCAATAGTGCTCAAGTTGCATTGTTACTCCTAGGATAACAACATCCGTAATTTTATACATTTAATCATTTCTTGGGTGCTCAAAACAGCTCTAAACAGTACAAGACCTTGGTGGAAAAACATAGTGCGATGAGGGAGGGAATAATAGTAACTGGTCAGTGGTCACTACTTGTATAAGGAACCATTTCAATACGCGCCTGGAGTGATATCGGGAGAAACCCCAACATCAGGATCTGAACCCGGATCCTCCCTATGCGAGTCCAGTGTTTCGCCGCTACCCCAACTATCAGTTTTATCAGAATTCGTTTTACTTCGTTTGACGAACTATTACAGTAAATGACGCTTAATGTTGATGTAAAATGTTAGGCTCGATGTCATTCGACATCTTTGGTATTAAAATGAACCTAATTTGTCATCTCCTCAGAAAGAACAGTAAATTTTGTCTTGCAAGGTGAACAGACATTATTTGAAGTAAATATTAAGTTCCTTTAAGAAGTTTCAAAAAAGACCGAAATTGTGTGAAACTGAGTACATCATCCTCAAAATCGACTGATTCCTAAAATCCTGCAGGATTGGCTTTGCATCATCATCGGCTCAGCCCCCACGACCACCCTCGCTGTTGCCCAGTTGTCTGAAATATAATCGCGTATATTCAACACGAATTTCCGTACCTGCTAACGAAACAAGAGAGAGGTAGGATGATTACACGTAAACTTACACACACGCACTTACACATTCAGGATGAGCCAGGACGGAGTCTGTTAATTCTGCCCAACGATAGCTTGTGAAAAAGTAAGTGAAATGGCGCTTTAAATTTTTTCGTTAGGTGGATTATAATGGAAGTAATTCTGTCCTGAAAACAGACTATTCAATGTAATTTATATTTATGTATAAAATACCACATGATATTAAGCAACAATACTCTGAAAAGTGTCTGAACAATGAAACACAACGTAATTTTTCATTTTATGGAAAGGAAATTTAGGTAATCATCGATAAAAATGCTAATCGCGCAGTTAATAGCATGATAGATGTATGTTCAGCAAAACACGACCTATGTTAAAGCTGAAATATGAAACAGAATGGAACAGTAAGTTTGTAATTCAGGCGCCGACAAGGAATACTTGTCCGGTGCGAGGAGCGGTAGGGCCAGTCAACTTCCTCCTAGATGGGATATCGCGGGAGGTGGGAGGGGGTTAACTTCCAAACCATGGACAGCCGCGGTAATGGTTCACTTCCCGCGCCCTAGGCCACACAACGTGAATCATGCATGACTCCACTTGCCTTCTCACACACATCACGTACTTGCCACAGGCATTACAAGGTCGCCATTGCGGGAAGAACACATACTTCTTCCCTTTTCCAAGTTGAAATTTCGAAATCCATATCAATATTACATCAACCCATCATGTTCGCAACTTGAAGAATTTTACTTTCACTCTCCAGGCGAAAGATAAGGTGTTTTTTTTTTTATAGAGACAATGTCTGATTTCCTCGTATCAAGACACTAGCAAGGTTTACTTTATTTGTATTATATTGTATTTTACGTCTGGTCGAAGACTAGGTCATTAGAAACAGTTTACGAACAACTTTATACACGGACAGGAACTGGAAAAGGAATCGACCACGGCCTACGTTAATAACGTTGGGTGCCTTCTAGCTCACTATTTTATTTTTGATGGGATGCTGGCCAATACGTAAACACTAAAAGGAGTAAAAATTTCGCAAAGTAGAACTTATTTTAGTTGCATTTCTTTGTATACTTAGCTGTCAAAGTCACAATTTTGACGTTTTGTGCAGCTATTATAAAAATAAAAAATAAAACTAAACGACTCATCGACTGAAAGTATGGTGACAACGTATTACTTCCCAAAGTTCAAAGACATAAAATTCAATGAGCAAAAATACAAACGAAATTGAATTGAATACAGGGATATTTCGTCACATTTAAATGGCTTTTCACAGTTAGTAAACGTCAATTTTATGACTTTGGCAACTAATTAAACAAAATATACGTAACCAAAAAAAACTTTCACTTTGTGAAAATTGTAATCCGTTTTACTTATCCACCAGAATTTCACATGAATATAAAACAATGAACTGGTGGATTACCCAACGCACTGAAGGGCGAGGGTACCGCAATTTCCATTACCATGTTTTCGTTTTTATATTTTGTACAGGCTTTTTTTTTTTTTGACACAAAATGTGACCAAATTTTCCTCTTATAATTTTTATTTCGCATAGTTTTTGCGTAATGGCTCGTTAAAGCCAAAATTTGCATGTTTCCGTTTTAAGGACGACACTAAAACCAACTCACCAAACTGAAAAAATTCACAGTGAATAACGATGTTGTAGGCTACAATTTCAGGTATGTTAAACCACAAAATAAAATATTTTTGTATTAAACAAAATATTAAATTTTTCAAATTTTTATTTTAAATTTTAGCATTTTCATTTAAATACAAAATATGTTTATTCTTTGTTTTTATGTACGTGACATTGTAGTCTGCGACGTTTTTATCCAATGTGAATTTTTTTTTCAGTTTGACATATCAGTTGGTTTTAGTGTAGTCCTTAAAACGGAAACATGCACATATTTTACTTTAACAAGCTAGTACGCGAAAACTATGATAGATAAAAAATTCCATAAGAGCCATCCCCCGTACGAGTAACGTTTAACAATGTCCAAGCTCTAAACGCTGTTTCATTAAACCAATCGTAACACAAGGTTCTTTTACATTTACATCGGTACAAAGTATTTTAATAAATGTAACTGTATTTACATGCGTAAACGTCGGCATAGCAGTAGCCGCACCACGTAGTGTTTTGTATCGCGCGCTCAGTCCTACGACACTTGCTTACATGCATCTAGAGACATGAACTTTTCGCA